>VXAC01007577.1:604859-650739 GCA_013399225.1 Rhipidura dahli | reverse complement strand
CGTTTTTTTTTTTTTTTTTTTTTTTTTTGCTTTCCTGGCAGAACTTAAAATGGGAAAAAATGAGGGGAGGAAAAGAGAAAAAACGGAGCTTTTGGAAAGAGTTTTAGATTATTAATTCTCACACCTGCCCAGGAACAACTCAACAAAACACACTGACACTACATAACACCATTCACGCTTTGTGTTGTGAGAGCTGCTGGGTTAGAACATATTGCAGTGACAGAGAATCATTATTTGACACTCATTTGCAATTTCTAACTGCTGGGAATTCATTTGAGAAAGACAATGTTTCAAAACATCTCTTTTTTTTAGCTTAAACTGAGTAAGTTTCCTAAGAAAACTTCAAATTTTGCTACTGAAAAGACAGTGCTACTCCACTGGTGAAAATGAGTTTGGAAAATTGGCTTCAAGACAGCAATGAGAAATGTTCCTTAAAGGAAAGCCTTTCTTCTTCCTAGTGTCTTGGGGTCTGCACAATGTCACATTTTAACTGTTAAATATTGAATTTTCTCAATTTTCTTTCCCCCCATATAAGTTGATTATAGAAAACTTCATTTAGAGATGGATTGAGAGTTTCTAAATGAGTTAAAATTCTGTTTCACTATATTCTAAATTTAATCATGAAGGCTAAATTTATATAGAACAATTCTTCAGAGGCAAGTCATTTTCATAATGTGAGCTCAGTAAAAATCCAGATTTTAAAAAATTGCTAAGGGAGCCTTTTTTTCTTTCCTCTTCAGGTAAACAAATAACCACAATCCAAACGTCCCCCAAAGTAAAATCAATGCATTGCACAACAAAAAAAAATTAAAGTATTTTATTTCTTCTCTTTTTGGGGACTAATGAACAACCTACATGTGGCAGATCATACTCACACCCCTTAGTAGTAGAAGCATTATTACAGCAATTAGTGGGTTATTAGTATTTACATAAAACTGATAGCAGTACAGAGACAAAATGAGACTTCCAATCTTAGAAAGCAGGTGGAAATTATATATATATATATTAAAAAAAAGATCTAGCAAACATATGGTAAGATAATTATTAAGATAGACAGAGAAAGCTAAAATAGACATAGAATTAAAACACAAATAAAGTTTCTCTCAAGTTTATACAAGCCTATTAAGAAGGCGAGAAGCTTCTGGAAAAGAACAATAATGTTAAGTTATATCTATATGATAACCTTTTTTACCTGTGTCCCTTACCTAAATATCTTAAAATAACTGTACCATCATGAGGTAAGAGAGAAGGTCATCTTGTGAATTAAAAAGTCTCTAAAAGATTGAAAGGATATGGCAGCATTATTATTTCTTTTTCCCCCATAATAGATGTAGGTTATTTCAAGGATCAGGGCTCAGAGCTGTGATATTCAACACTTAAGTAAATCATGTGGCAAATTGGAAGGTTTGTCAATAAGTTTGATGGAAAAGGCACAGAAAACACAGACTAAATGTGATAAAATGGCAGATCCATCTCAATGGCAGCCCAGAAGTAAAAATAACCCTACCTAGAGCAATAATAAACCCTAGATAAGACACTGCAACTCATACAAGACATCTGGAGTCGTGTCAGACAGTTCCCTAAAAGTGTCAGCTCAATGCTCAGTAGCTCTCAAAAACACAAATAGAAAACTATTAAGAAGATCTCAAAACCATCATTATACCATTGTGTAAATTCATGATTCGTGGCTGGAATTTTTCATGCAATCCCAGGCATCTCACCTAAAGAAAACCTTAAGGCAGAACTATGGAAAAAGAAAACAAACCAATAAATAAAAAGATACACTTTACAGAAGTTTCTAAATAGGAAAAAAAAATATATATAATGAAAATTAGAAAAAAACTACAAGTAAAGCAAATTTTTTCAGACCAGTAGAGAAACAGAAACAAAGCCATATGATATAAAACAATGACTCATATGAGGACATTGAAAAAAATCATTCCATGTGCTTCATAGAAACAAATGAGGATAAATTTAAACAGAATCTTGTAAAATTACCATTTGAAATCACAATTTCACAGGACTGTTGTAGGATTTGATGGAAGTCAACCTGTTCAAATCCAGGTCAGGGCAAAACCTGTCACTGCCAACCAGTTCTGATGGTGCAGATACAATTCCCAGCTCAGAAGTGCTTTTTTCTCTTTGTCCTCAACTCATCAGTTGAAACCTGTGACGTATCCCAAGGTTGGGTAAGTCTCCCTGTGCCCTGGATGCTTTATGTTTCCCTACTGGCCACTTTCCAAAAGACTTTATTGAATTGGTTGGGCTCTTGGTTTCTCCGTCTTAGAAGTTTTTATGCTTCCGAATCCTTAAGCTTATTTATAGTTAATGCATACCTGATCCAATTAAACTTTGATTTAGCTACTATTTTATTTATTATTGGATAAGAGTTATCTAGTTGAAATAGGCCATTAGAAGAGTTCATTACAAAGTTTTTTCCAAGTATCACACTTTTTTTCCCCCTCCTTATTTTTCGATTTGTTTTTTTCTGTGGTTGCATTCTCACAGCTTTCCAAAAAAAAAAGTTATTTAAACAGTGAGACAGCATTTAAACTAGTGTGAACCTGTTCTTACAGAACTATTAGCTAACCCAGAGCTGAAAATTGGTTGGGAACTTGCTATACTGCAGAAAGTGAAAGACAACTCCATGGCAAAGGTCAAGGACTGAAATAAACAGGCAGAGATTCTGTCTGAGTCACTGGACAGTATTACCCAGTATTTTTCTCCAAAACAACAACTCACCCAGCAAATTGCTAAATTGCTGCCATTCAAGGCACGCAGGACTCAGAAAATACACTGGGGCTGCAGTTTAAAATATCTGCTCCTGCTCTCCCTCAGTACCCCAGGCTTGGCTGTCCTCCTCCTCTGTGCCATCGCTGGCACTCGCGGGATCCAAGACTGCACAGAAAGCTGGGGCGTCCCAAAATTATGTCAACTGATGGAAAAGCACAGTCTGCAGGTGGATCAGCTCCCAACACCCAGAGTTATCCCATTGATGGAAAAGCACAGTCTGGAGATGGATCAGCACCCAGTGTTATCCCACTGATGGAAAAGCACAGTCTGCAGATGGATCAGCTCCCACCAGGGCTCTGCACATGGGTAGATTCTAAGTGACAGCAATGAAAGAAAAAACAGAAACTGCTGCTGGAGGAACCACATGCAAATAGCCTGATTCAATCTATTTTTATCATCATCATCATCATCATTATTATTCAGCAGCAAACAAGAATCAATACTTCCACAACATATCCATTAAAAAGTCCTTACTAAAGAGGAAAAAGCAGGGGGTTTCCTCATCTTTTAAGAGGACATTTCACTTCTCTCTAGAAAGATATTTTTTTCCAGAGACATTTAAAATGCTTTCAGTCCCATGGATAAATAAAGATCTGCCTGCAGTACAAGGAGATCCTAATGGACTACCATTAGCAACATGTCCAGCTACAGAAAAATAACTGAACTGGTCAGGGAGAAATTCTGTTTCCTGTGTGTTGGCATTAGGAAAGCACAGGAGAAACTGGAGAATGTGCTGTTGTTGAAAAACCATGTCAGGTTTTGCACTCTCAGCATTATTAGCAGACCAGATCTCGTAAAATCCCAGCTTTTAGGCAGTTAAGTGTGATGCAACACTGGTGCTCCCCATGCGTGGCATCTCTGGAATGTTATTATGGGATGGGATGCAGACTTTGAGTTTGAGTTTGAGCTCTAGATCTCCATCCTGAAACGGGAGAAATGACTCTTCAATCATTACAAATGATGGGATACCAGATCCATACTAAATTCATTTTTAATAGTTAGTTTTAGACAGAAACCACCAACACAGGCAAGCAATTAAACTCTCACAAGGCTGTGCCAATACTTTACCACCCATTTTAGTATTTCAGAGCCTAGGGTTGCTCTAAATTGAGAAAAATTAAGTGTCTTGAATGGTTACCCAGAACTGGCAGGTTGAAGTTATTATTTTCAAAGTTATACTTGCACTCCCTCCTTTCAACATTGGTGTTTAGGATGGTATTTGAGAGAAGTGCAAAGCCCATCACAGTCCCTGCCCAAGGTTCTGTTCTCCATGTTCAGAACAATCAAACACACTCATTTCAGATGATTTCAGCACAGTTCTTACACAGTATTTTGAAAAGTCCTTTTTCCCCTTCCCCTCTTCACCCAAAACATCAAACTGACAAATCCCTGCAATATATTTCGGCTGTACAAAGCCAACAAGCTCTACATGTAATATTTGCTGTTCACCAGCACCTTGTCATGTCAGAGAAACAGATGTTTCCCTGCTTCCCTCCTGACAAGTTTGTACAATGTGCAGCAAACCTGTATCTCCCCTCTTTGGCACCAACCACACTGTCAGTCACAGGCACAAAGTATTTAATCAACTCCAAACAAACCTCCCAGACACGAGTGAGGCTGAGAAAAAACAAGAGTGCCTCAAAAGGGGATGCAATTCTTTCAAAAATAATCATCTCTCAACCCATCATTTTTCAATAGCTTAGATTTGGGATTTCTCTGCCAGTTCACGAGGCTTCCAGATTTCCTTTCACATCTGCTCAGAGCTGGAAATCCTACATGTAAGGAATTTTATTCAGCCTCTCCAAAGGGAATTTATGTAATCATTTAATTAAGGTTTCCCTTTGTTCAGCTAGCCAGTCTGGATCAGGGGCTGCAGGGATCCCAGGCCCAGGCAGGGCGAGTGTGTGTTCCTGTTTAAGTCATACTGATGGTGAATTACACCAGACTCTTTTATATCAATTTAAAGAACAATGTCAAAAAAATGGAAAAATACTTTTGCTTCCAGTGAAATATTTGTTCATTACCAGTTGGAGATGCACTTAATTGAGCCTGAGGCTCATTTATGAGGAGGTCCTTCGTGGTTTTGATGTTCAAAAGAATTTCCTAATAAGAGAGAAGATCTGGAAACCCATAAATCTGCTTCCAATGAAAAATTGAAACCATTCCTCATACTTCTAGCAAAGCACAAATGACAACTTGCCTGAGATTTTATTCAACAGCTTTCCCCTCACCCCAAAACCAGGTCATGAAGCAAAGGACAGAGTCCTGAAAAACCAAAATATACTGCCACTCTGTAAAGCAGACAGGTATTCAGGAACATTGAACCAATATTAGCTTCAGGTTTACCAGAAATTTTACTCTGGGGTTTACTCATGTTCTTGTTTTATTATCCTGACTACACTGAAGATGGAGAAATGCACACTAAACAATAAGGCAATTAAAAAATATACAACAATAGCACGGCTGCCTTGGGGATGAGCTCTGCACACAGGGGCAGACACCTGAGCACTGATTTACACCTCTTATTATTTAACCATATGAACAGTGAGGGAACTCTACTCATTTTTATGTGCTCACTAAGGTAGCAGCAGAGAAGAAAAACAATTTTAGGTGTGCTGAAAATCTAGACTTAGACTATTGTCTAGGATCCTTTCAGAGACATACCTTAGTAAATTTAGCCCTTAAAACACAAATTAATTTGGCATAGAAATTCTAAGACAACTCTATATTAAAATTAGCACTTATTTTCCCAATGCCAGTTCCTCCATTCCTCCCTACATAATCTGCTTTTTTCCCTTGACCAAAAAGAACCTCTTAAAATTCTGCACCAAAATTTACCTCAAGACAAAGTAATATTAAAAACAAAAATAAGAATAAAACTCTATCTCTTCTAGTACTCTTAATGTAGTTTTACCAGGATATTTAACACAAAAATTAAATAGAAAATTCAGAATTCTTTTTTTACTGAAGCATTTAATCTCCTTTTTGATTTAACAAATGAATATCTGTAGACCACTTCCTCAAGAAAGATCAACTGTAATGGCTTCTTTTCATTTGCATTACGGAATGCTGACACAATTTCAGCCTTCTCTGTCCTATTTCATTATCCTTCCTCAGATTTTAACAACATATGCTTTGTCAGCACTCTTCATTTATAGCATATTGCTCTGTTCTCTACGACTGCTTTATCTTACTAAAAATAAAATTGGGAATTTGTCTTGCTTAACTTGGCTATGGGGCTTGTTCTGTCTATCTTCCTTTCTTTCTCACCCTCCAAAAATCCACTTACTGTCATTCCTGTCTTGAGGCTTCTCAAATAATATCTATACCAGTAAGGTATTTATTGCTTTTTCTTGACAGTTGATGATTCCTTAGTGTGATAAAGATTTTCCCAATCTTACACACAGCACTGAAACAGCCAAAATTTGCTCACCATTTTGTTTACCCATGGAATTTTAAAACACATCTTTAGCAGAAATTCCCACTTCTTTGCTATTAAGAGAGAAATGTGACAAGAGTTGCATATTTACCCACATCGCAGCATGTGGAAATTTCTGCTGAAAGTTTTGATGGCCTCGCTGAGCAAAGCTCCAGGGTCCACAACTTTGGAATGTTTTGGTGGACAGTGGCTCAACTGATCTCAAAAATACACCACAACCACCAGACTGGTGGTAATCCTTCAGTGTAAAATGGAGAGGTTAACTACAGTGAGACTCTTCAGGCAGCTCTGTAATTGAGGCTAAAGAAATCTTTGAATTTTCTACTCCATGGTTCCAAGATGGTTTACACCAGAACTGATTTAAAATATACCATTTGGTTATTGTTAATCTACAGCACTGTGTGGTTTTGCTGCTGTTCTTGACATATCTCATGCTACAGATATTTTTTTCTACTGTCAACGTCTTTGTTTTATCAATTAACTTGTAATCTCATCAAAACCAATACGAAGGTGCTTTGGTAGGATCTATTACCCCTTGGCCAATGCTGTTAGGCATTAATTACATTACATTCCTTACATTTTTATTAAGCATTCCTTACATTAGCCACTGCATTATTTTGCTCTGGATCAATACCAGGCTAACAGGCCAGCAATCACCAGGACCAGCAGTGACTCTTCTTAAATATAACACAAAGTCATCCTTCTGTCTGGGATCTGTACCTGCCCAAGATTAATTATTTTAGTTATTAAAAAGAATAGTTCTACACAAACAACAAAAATGTCATTGCTGAACTAAGTTTAGTTTTACAGTTTTAGTATAAAACTGTAGAATATTTTTTGAAGAAGCCTTGGGCATCTAAATATAAAAACTTTAAAAGCTTACATCCAATATCCTAGAGCTTATGGCCAAAAAATGAGGTCCAAGAATGTTCAAGTTTATGGTCAAGAATCATCAGGGCAAGTAGACATTCAGCCCTTTCACCTGTCAGGATCATTGTGGAGATGAGCTCTGATTATTTCAGGAAAAAGACAAAAAAAAGGTGCCCCTTTGCCTAAAGCTGCCTACCCTGCTGACAGAACATTCCCCATGGGAGATCCTGCTCCATCTCCTCCTCCAACTGAGCTTTAGTCCCTATTTCACACCTCCCTGGGGGGTTCCCCACTGTTCTGCTGTCAGGTATTGTGCAGCTCCATCTGCTTCTGCCATCATATTTTCTATGGACTATGTAGGTAGAAATTATTGATTAAAACCAGGATGTTGAAGGTATTGATTAAGAACATCCAGAAGGAAACTTCTCATAAATTTTCCTAACCTAGATTTGCATAGCTGCATTCATCTTATATATATATATATATATATATATATATATACACATACACATACACAATTGCACAGATATTTATATATTTAAAATTAAAGACCACACTGAAATAAAAATAGATATCCCTATAGAACATAAAGTGTATTGGAAGTTGTGAAACAAAGGAAATGTCATTTCATTTTCTTTCTACTTCCGGATATTGGACTGTAGAATAAGTACCCATTTGCTGTCTTGAAAAATAGACGTTTTTACAGTATAGATGTTTATTCATTTTGATAAAATAATCAAAACTATTAATCAAAAATGAAACGTTGCAGATGTCAAGATGAAAAGTTTTGACACTATCAAAGAAAAAATGAGAATCTTATATAAACTGACTGAAGTGAAGACAGCAGTGATACAGCTGGTAGCAAATAAAAGATTTAGGTCTTGTAAAAGTTCATACTCTGGTCAAAAACATTGGATCATTGGTGTGACTGTATTCATATCTGTCTTTTTTTTTTTTCTCCCACAGACACTAATTCCTGAGAAATAAACTGTCTTCCACAAACTATACAGCTTTTTGAATCAGTGCAAATTATTTAATTCGTTTCCTCTAAAATGTTACTATCAGTAACATAATTACAATAGTTCTTTTATCAGCCATTTTTTCGAAATATGGAATATTTTGCCTGTGACATTCAACTCTGTGGTGCCCAGCAGACTTCCTTTTTCTCTTTACAAAGCTTTTGAATCAGCAATACTAGAAAACCTAAGTACACAGTACCCAGAGGAGCAGTTTCTGTTCACTTTCTACTTCCCCACGGAAAGTAACCATGTTCTTAGGCTAATCTTTGCCTAAATATTTTATTATTTCTTTTATTCATTGAAAATAGCAGCAGAAGTGTATAATAACTCCAAACCACATCAAATAGTGTTCTGCCCTGGCACAAAGAACACAGCATCTTTGAAACTTGTTTCCCAACTCTGCCTCAGAAAATCTGAAAGAAACATGAGGTGATCTGGAAGTCTCCCTGAAATGTCTTCCAAAGTAAGTGAACTGTTCATTTTTTAAGAAACGCCCTGTGGTCTACCAAAAAGGAAAATTTTGTATTGTTTCCAAACCCTTTCATCCACACAATATAACAATGACAACGAGCTGTTTGCTTTAAAGTGAGTAAGTGGCACAGGAGTAATTTCAATGCATGAATCCTCTTCTACATGACTGTGCTCAATGCAGTGGTAAAAGGCTAAATGTTTATCCATTTCATTCACCACCTCAGCAAACAGACATAAATAATGCACAACTAAAGATCTCAACAAAAGATTCTCCATGGAAACACTTTGTTTAAAAGTTTGGGGCTTTTTCTATTAATTCTTAATTCATAATGAAATGGCTGTTTTCTCACGGAGCACTTTGGTCATCTAAAGAAAGTGGAAGTCATGATGTGTATGGAATCCCAGAAGGGTTTGGGTTGGAAAGAACCTTGAAGATCATCTTTTTTTCAACCCCCTGCCACGGGCAGGGATACCTTCCACTATCCCAGGCTGCTCCAAGCCCCGTCCAACCTGGCCTTGGGCACTTCCAGGGCTGGGGCAGCCACAGCTTCTCTGGGAACCTGTGTTGGTGTCCCACCACCCTCACAGGGAAGAAAGAAGGGTTTTCACAAGCCAACTGAAGGATGATCAGATATTTTTAATTATATAAAATGACAGTCAATAGTAACCAATTTTTCAAGAAACCTTTCAAGAAACTTTTCCAGAAACTTTTCCATCCTTCCTTCAAACCAAAATACCAGTGAAGCCATCTCTAGACCACATCACTCTAACACAATTTTTAAATTGTACATAGTTAGAGGTGTAGAAAAAAGTGTTACATAAAAGCAAACCCCAACAATAAAAAATGAAACAAAAAGAAGTCTTTTAGTCAACTCATCTTTAGTCACAAATCCAAAACAGGAAAGAGGGAGAAAAAAGAAAGAAAACTACTTATTCCACAAAGTCTTGGTAATCTCTTCTCAAGCCCACATAAAGCAAAAAAAGGTATAAACATTTCTTATAAACATTGGTGTAACTAAACTTAGTCAAGCCTACTTATCCTAGTTCTATCTATAATTTATATCCAAGGTCTTGTAGCCTCTAAAAAGAAACTACTCCATTACTGCAACAATAGCGTAGGAGCTTTCTGCTAATTATCACCAGTTACGACTTTAACGAGCTTGGAAATCGATATGGCTTTAGACAAAAAGCTCAAACACGGCTTAGATACGCTGCAAAGTGTCAGGCTGGTTGTGTTTTGGTACAGCCCTTCTGTACCCTGTTCCTATCAGATGGATAGTTCATGTTGCCAAGCCTTGCTACCCTACTGCGTTCATAAAACCGAAATTTGAACATTTTCTTGAGTCTACTCAGGAAACTGCCGTATTCCACTATGGTCCAAAGCAAACAGTTACTTGTGGACTCATCACTGCCTGGTTTTAACCAGCATAATGAGCTTTTAGCAGATTTTCAGAGCAGGAGCTGTTAAAAGCAAGTACTGTGTGCCAGACACGAGGATGGAAGCTCCTGCTGTGAATATCAGATCTCTTTGTGCCCTCGTCTTCAACTTCAAATGCTGGCTCACCTACACAAGGGAAGGATCTCCCCTTCTGGAAGAGAGATCCTTCACTATTCCACATGCAGGTAACCTGCAGAACAGTTGGTTGTAGTCTTTGCCTGATCAGTCCTCTCCCCTTTCTGAAAAACATGTCCTGTCTTGGTCAAATTAAAGAAAAAAAAAAAAAAAATTACTTTAAATGCTCCTTCACTGCAAAAAACCAAATATCCTTGTATTGCAACAACCCTCACAGCCTGTCCCAGGTACCTCACACACTTTGGCAAGAGCCACACTTGGGTAGTTTTCCCTTTTTTGGTGGCCCGTTCTCCTTGTACATAGGAGCAGGACAAAACCAACCCGAGGGATGGTGCTCTGAGAGGAAGAAGCTGAAAGATCACTTTTCTTATTTCCTGTGAATTTTGGAAACAAGTATTTTAAGAGAGTAGATTGTAAGAAAAAATTCTCTTTTACCTCCCTTGTGAGAAGCTGTTTTGGGAAATACATTCCCAGTCCCACCAAGACAAGTCTCCATCGACTGTCATTTCCCATCTCCAAGGAGACCCTGCCCACTCAAGCACTTGATGGAAGTCATGACCCGTATTGAATCATGGAATGTTTGGCGGAAAAGGACCTTAAAGATCATCTCAAACCAGCCCCCTGCCATTGGCAAGGACACTTTCCACTAAAGCAATGATGTCAGTCAGCTGCCTCATTTCTACACATATATTCTCACCTTATTCTGAATAATTCAATGTTGCAGTTTACAAAGCCATCCAATATTAAGAACATTCTTATTTTGAATATCCTGACCAGCCTACCTGAAACAGGCTGGGAGGAGGCAGAGATTTAAAGAGCATCTCTGGAGGCTCTGCCACTGGAGATCTGCAGAGACAAATCTTATCTTTGTGCCTGATACAAACACATCAACAGTGACAATATTTACTCTGGGCTTTCTGTTTTCTCAGTCTTTTCATTAAAGCCTCTGTTTCTTCAAAAATATTTCCATTTTCCTACTGTCAAATAAACTGCTACTGAGCTACGGGAATTCCAGGTATTTGTAGCTACCCAAACTGATTCTCTAGTTCTCAGAATAGTGTGGTAGACAGCTCTAAAAATCCCTTTTTCATCAAATGAAGAATGCCTGAACTTCAGGGGGTAGTTGTATATCTGAAGTAAAATGTATTCTAAGGAACAGTTCCAGAAACTACAATAGAGAATCAGTTGAGAATTGCTGAAAAGTACAAATTAAATGGCTCTTTTAGTAACACGGTTCTAGAAATTAGATTGCATTATAGGAAACATGTCACAGCTTGACTTTGGGTGGTTTTGATAACTCAAGAAAAAAGGTTTTTAGAAGATTAAATTTCTTAAATACTGCTTCTCAAATCAGAAACACTTTTTTTACTATTATTATTTTAATATTTAAAGATACATATTTAAAATCCACATGGACTTTGATATAGGTTCTGTATTTTGCAGAATTCAGGGCTGGAGAGAAGAGGGCAAAGAGGAGACAGAGACTACCAAAAAACCTAAATCATGTTAAACAGTGAGTATGTTTTAACGGCAGAAAACCACAGAAAATTAATATGCCTTTTATCTGAATAAGCTCTCTATAGAGGAAAAGGCTGTAATTTAAATTCCTTGCCTAATAATTATGTGTGATTAAAACCAGAAACAAGACCCAGATCAAGTTGTTGGGGGTTTTTTTCTCCCATCTCAGCCACCCTTTGTTTCCAAGAGACAAAGTTTGGAGAGTCCCACTCACAGGCTTGGTGGCAGCTCCATGTGCTGCCATGCCACCTACAACGGAGCACTGAACAATCCAAAGGAGAAGTACATGCAAATTTTTGCCAGCAATTAGCAGGGTTTATGAGCTCACTCAGAATGGTATTCTGTGAATTGATGGAAAAAAAACTGCTATTTCTTTCACGAGCAGTTGACATTTGTGAACAACAAGGCACCAGACCATCAGGTGGCTAATTTAAGCATAACAGTCCTTGGCAGGAAAGACAGCCAGACTGCATGCAGGCATTTATGACAGCATTTCTAAATGTAGGTTTTGGTCTGTAATCCTATAAATGAACATTCTTTTGTGCAATATTTTGACAAATCAGGGGAAAAAATGCCAGGAAAAATCCAGCAGATAGCATGAGTCACACCTTTCCTAAGCCATTTCAGGCATCTGTTACTATGGGACCATATGGATTAAACAGAAGATGCAGGTACCTTTTCCAGTCACAAATATTCTAAAGATAACCATCTGGGTAGAAAAATGCTAAAACAAAAAGAGACTGATTTCATTGTTTGTTAATACTATGTACTATGCTTGCAACAGCTTTTCTCTTATCACTGTTACAGTTCCTTGTGATTCACTGTTGCTCTTGACACTCTGATATCCAAGTGCCAAAACCAAAAGTAAAACAAGTTTAAATTTTCAAGCTGTATTCTTTGTTTTTTTTTTGGTTGGTTGTTTGTTTTTTTTTTTTTTTTTTAATTGGGAGTGGGTGTGTTTCTGTGTCAACACAAAGCTCATCCATTACCCATTTTTTGAAATTTAATCATTCTACTACCAGCTTATTGTAGTGTTAGAAAATGGACCAGCTGAACAGAATAGGCTGGAATTGTATTTATTTTCCTCATATCAGAAGGTTGCTGAATGATGAATGTGCAAATAGCTTTGACACCAGGGGTTAATGGATAATTACCTGCATTTGAAAAAAAAGAAAAAAATCTTAATCATCGCTTGTTCTTTTGTTTTACAGTAGAAGATGATTCTAAGAGCTATCACCACCAAAAGAAAAAAAAAAAAAAAGAGCAATAAAAAACCCTCACAGGCATTAAATACTATAAATAACATTTGCTTGCCTCATGTGTTTCTATATAGGGGTTCCAAAGTGCTGGCAGACCTATAAAGAATCAAAACCCTGGAGGCAGAACAGCCCCTGCTGGCCCTACAAATACCCAGCTGCACTTCAGAGAGAGGTGCCACAACCAAAACTCCAAGTTTTAATACCAATATGAGAATAAAGGTAAAAATCTTGTGAGGGTTATTCATCTTCCTCATACTGATCATAGCATTAGGAAGTGACAGTGCATGAATCAATAAATATTTTAAGATTTTCACAGTTCATTCATAGTATGATGAATCAGGTTCAGATTTGTAAAAGTCCAGGTTATTTTACTGTATTTTCCCATTTTGGGTACCAAGAACATTTCAGGAGCAGACTAGTAAGTAATTTTCAAGCTGTTCTCAAGGTGTAAGTGAACTTGAACAATTTCCAAAACAGTGAAAATTCAAAAATTTGAGCAAAGTACAATTTTCAGGCACTTAAAGAGCTACAAAAATTAGAAATCAAAGTCTAAAATAATATGTCTTTTCAAATGAAAGATCACATTCAAATACACATATATATATGTTTCTATATGCATACATGCATATCATAGAATGGTTTCATTTGGAAAGGTCCTTAAAGATCACCTAGTTCCAAGGACAGGGACACTTTCCACTAGACCAGGTTCCTCAGAGCTCCACAGATACAGATATACACATAGTTAAAATTCTGTATGTCAGAATTTCAATTCAATTCAGCTGCTCTGTACTGACTGCAGAAGGTAAATTGGACAGTCACATTTAAAGATTTTATCACAGTATTTGAGGAATATCCAAGTCTTAGAACAATTTACCACTATGTTGTGGTTTTTACATGCATATTTTGCTAAATAAATGTTCCTTTGTTCTGCATTCCAGCTCTTTAAATTGTACCCATGCTTTTGGCCCTGATGCAGGACTCTGTGCTGGTTTGGCTCCAGCAGAAATGTTAACACTGTCAGAGCTCTCACCTTCCTTCCCTCTCCTCTTCCTTCCACCCTGAAGGTCTTTTTACATACAGTATTTCCTCTCCAGCTTCCTTATCAGCAAACCATATGCACAGCTGATCATGAAAGCTGTGTTATCACCTCCACTCTCCCAATGACAGCTCTAACAGAAATCAGCTTTAAATCAATTACAGCATCAATCAACCTCCCCATACTCCAAATTCAACAGGACCTTGTGTTTGAAATATCCACTCCAAAGGAGGGTCTGGCAACGTGCACAGCTGACTCTCTTCTTTCTCTCAGTGGCAATGTCTTTTTATCATAATGATAAGCAATGACACTTGAAATAAAAGTGCTGGAAATCTGAATATCATAGCCTGAACAGTGTTAGTGTCTCAGGACATTTAAAATGAAAAAAGCTCAAATCAAAGCCTCATGCTGCCCGTTTTATCTTCTGCGCTTCTTCCTGTCAGGTGAAATAAAAGAACAAATCCATATAATACACAAGGATTATGAAATGCTCCTGCTTTCCCTGAACACCCCATACTGGCCTGCATTGAAGGGAATTGCTATTGAGTCAGAAATTGCTGAAAAATAAAGAGAAGAAGCTGCAAAAGGCAAGTGCAATTGTAGGCATAACACAGAGGTGACAGGATCTGCTGCAGAATGTGCTCTATTGCAAGCCAGCATCCTCTCATTTGTCCTTTCAAATCTGGCTAGAAAAGGGAATTTATTTGCTATTAGAAGTTTTGGGTGGTTTTTTTTCCCAGATCCAATACATAAATAACACTTCTCTACACTGAAATGTATATTTATTATCTGTCTCTTAAGTTCGTATTTCACTGAAATTCTCACTCTGTATTTTTTTTTTCATCAGTAAAACGCATACATCAACAAAGAATTTTGACTTGCACACCCCTCAGTGTCCCACCATACCCAGCACCCATCTGGCTTCACTTAAAATCCCAAATACTGCTGAGAATATTATTTGGGCTGATCATACTTCACATGACCATAGAGAAAGATTTCAGTCAACCTTCACAAACTGCTGTAATGATATCCTACTTTGAGACTTCCATGTGTGTAACCCAGCACTAAATTTTAAGCAGATCTGAAAACAAATGCAGCATTAAAACATATCCTAACATATGTATGGAGGACTATTTTAAGTTGCTTTGCTCCAAAGTGGACCCAGATGTACATGAATATAAATGCAAATGGGTTGGCTTTTTAAATCAATATAAATCAAGAAAGATGATATTTCTTCCTCTTTTTGTTTACTCCAGAGGAAGTAATTTAGTTGCATTTTGAAAACTAAAGGATATTATAGCAAAATTATTTTACTAGGTATAATTAGAAAATAATCTTATTTCCAATTGTCAGTGAGAAACGTTTGCTCTTACTAAAACATTAATTACAGCTAATTTAATTACTACTTAGAATTAGTTTTTGGGTTTTTTTTAACTTTTGTTTCTATTTAAGGCAGTTCACGAACCTCACTCCCTTGGTGGTTAGAAACTTTCTTTTCAGAAAAAAAGCAAATAATAGTATGAAAACAGTATTCAGTGAGAGCCTTTGACCAAACCCAATTCCCAACCTGAACTGAAGGCTTTGTAAATTTTCCCCAACATTTCATTAGAACTATTTGCATATCTATGATCTTCTTCTTGTTTCTTTCTGGGCTGAGTTTTAAGTGTCAAAATTGAAAGAACAGAATAAAATGCAGTCAAGTCCAGAGTAGGAAGGGGTCTACAATGAGCATCAAGTTCAACTGCCTGACCACTGCAGGGATGACCAAAAGTTAAAGCCTATTATTAAGGAAATAGTACAAATGCCTCTTAAACACAGACAGGAATGCAGCAAACTCCCAGCCAGTATTTCAGTATTGTTCCCAGAGAAAAAGGACCTTCCTTCTAACAGGAACATCCAATCATATTAATTTTCTTCCGGGGATACAATAAAGAAGTGGTCAGTTTTCTGGTTAAACCTTGCACACAATTAGTGTGAAACAAGTAAACACACTTTGGGATAAGAAATCAAACTTTGTGTCATGGAATAACTTTTTCTTTTTTTATATGTTTCTCTACACAGACCAAAAACACAAGTAGGCATTTTTTATTCATTTAACAATCTACAGTATTCCTCAAAAGGTTTTCTCCCTAATTTTACCTCTGTGTACCCACACTGCCTCTACAGGCACAAGCTCTGCTCAAGTCAGAGGCAGAGGTGAGCATCCTGTAATAAGCAAAAAGCCACGGATCTGAACAGAGATGCATTTTCAGCTCTTATGAAGGGCATTATCCCCTCGGGAAAGGCACCATTTACTGTTCATTGTCCCAGCAATCTTTCCCTGGTATCACATTTAGTGATGTATTCAGGGCAAATCAGCCCAGAACTGTGCTTACACTTAAGGAGGTGCCCAAGTCTTTCTGTGCTCAGCACAGGCCACTGACCCCCATCCAGCAAAGCACTCAGATGTCTCTGCACAAACCTGAAAGCACACACACAGTGAGAAACTGCAACCTGCATTACCACCAGTTTTGCTCAAAAGCAAGTAAATTGCCACCAAAATACTTAAATCATCGCCATGCATGTAAAATGCTCTCTTTCCTGCCCAGTGTGATGAACTCCTCTCCCAGGAGTTAATAGTTTTGCTATATTCAGAGCTGTACAGATAGGGAAGTGCACAGAAGAAAGTAAAGTATGAGTTACTCTGTGCTGATAGCAAGTGCTGCAATTTCCCTCAATTTCTACAGTCCAGCCCACAGTGCAATCCTCTCTGGAATACGGTTAAACATTTAGCAGTAAAAGGTGTTTGTCACTCAGCCTCTTTCCTCTGCAAAACCTGAAGAGAAACAGACAGGCCGCTTGTGGGATTCACTGTGTGTGTGTGTGTCTGTGTTAGAGTGATAATTAGTCTGGACACAAAAAAAAAAAAAAAAAATTAAAAAAAGATGTGCTGCCCTGCACCAAAGACACCGACACAGACGTGATGTTATTCCATTACTCCTAATCCCCCCAGTAAGTACCAGGCTTTAAGAGAAAACACACAAAGGAGAGGAAAACAGGCACAACACGGCCAGGCTGGAGGAGGCTCAGAGCGACCTGGTCTGGTGGGAGGTGTCCCTGCCCATGGTAGGGGGTGGAACTACAGGATCTGTAAGGTCCCTTCCAACCCAAACCACTCCACAATCCTAAGATCCAGCTAAGAGTTTTGAGCAATACCACAGAAATATCAGAATGACAGTTTTGACCTTTTAGGATCTGCTGAAAGAAAAAGATCTTTGAGAAGTCTGTAGGTTTAGGGGTTTTCACAGAATTTTCTAGGAAAAAAATCAGAAATAGACTCTATATACGTAAAAAAGATTATGCTTGGTTCAAAATTACTATAATTCAGAGTACATTTACAAGACATTTTCTTCCATTTCCACACAGTTTGTAATACTTTGGAACATTTGTTTGGATTTTCTTTTTTTCTCTGAACTTGTTCCTTGGTAAATCAATAGATCATAAAAATAAAAATGGTCTAAAGAATTTGCTTTGAAAAATTACATCAGTAAGTTACAAAACACGAAAAAAAACTGACTTCAAGCACAGAATTTCCCAAAGACTCTACTGAAAAGACAAAACTGCTTTTAGTATCTGAGGTTATTGTATAGAAAACCCTGGAGAATTCCGTATTTGTAGATCAGACAACATTTGAATGCTGCTTTAGGAAGGCTGGTTTCTGAGAGGCACTTGTCGCCCAGAGGCTCTCTGATATTAACAGCAAATCACTCCTGATAGTGTGTTTTTAATCAGAAGCAAGAACATGGTTACGGCATTTTCATCTTACGTTAAATATTCATGTAATAGCCATGGGGTGAATAGTAACTATTCTCCAAAGAAATCACTTTTTGGATATAGGTGTCAATATGAAAGAGCCAAAGATGAATCTTTCCTTTTGGATGCTACAGAAGAGCATGGACAGGTTAGAGGAGCTCTTAAAACCCCAAATCCAGAGTCCCAGGTTGGTTTGTGTTGCCCTGAGCCAGAGCTAAGGTCTCAGTGTTTCTGAGTGTTAAAATTTGTCTGTTTTATCAACTACAAGTGATCTAACATCATCCACTTTTTGAACACTCCCAGGTTTTCTTTTTTAATACTGAATTAACATGGTCTTAGGTAGAAGGCAGAGATTTAAGGAGCTGTGCCAAGTGATTCCAGCATAACACAGTTGGGGTTGTTTTCCTCCCCTTCATCTTGCTTTGTGTTATATTTAAACCAAATAGATCCAGCCTTTGCTAATCAACCAGTAGAACCAAACTGTTTATCTAATATGGCTTCTTGATGAGATAAAGGCTGCTACTAAGGAAATTATTATACTACATTTATTCTAATTTTGGATATAGATATCTTAGATATGAAATTATTGCAAAGCATAATGACCCGAATTATAATTAACCTAATATTGAAGGTGTTGTGCAATAATGAATGACTAATGATGACCCTGCTTCCACTGGAGAGAAAGCAGACTGCAACTAAAGCTCTTTATCTCCCTGTAATGGGAACATTTCCTTTCCCTTGATGCCCTGGTAGAAGTTTAGCCTTTCTGACACTGTGGTTTGAGTCAAAACCTTGTACAAAGGCTAAAGAGAAAAGCTGATCTATTGAGCCTGTTCTGATATTCTCCTTCTGCTGTTTATTCTCCCTGATAAGCATTTCAACCTGAATGTCTCTGCAACACATCCATGTACCTGGAGCCGAGGAGAGAGAGAAGGTGAATGACAATGGGCTGGTGTGGGGATTACACTGAACCTTATCCTGAGGCTTCTGGCAGGCCCTGTCAGCACAGGGCAGTGACAGAGATCAGGTACCACTGGCCAAACCACCTAGCAGGGCTGGAGATGCTCGGTGTGTGCAGGAGAACAGGGGCACCACCAGGAGGGTTGACCTCTGAGCTGTCACCTACCGACTTCTGAGGAGAACACCAACCACAGTCTTTAGAAACACCTGAGCAAGACTAAAAGGCATCTTTAAATACCTTCTAAGGTGATTTTAAAGAGAATTAAATACAAGGCTCTACTCTTGGAACTGCTCATACCCCAAAGCTAACTTACTTCTATTTCATGCCAAATAAAAGCTTTATGAATCACATAATAAAATGTTATGGCTGCTGGCACAATTAATTAGAGATGGAGGACAGCACAACTTTCACCTCAAACAGAAGTGTCATATTAAAAGAAAAAAAAGCTGTTAAAATACTGTGATCACAACCATTGCAAACTGATTCAGCACAGAAATTAAAGAGATGCTAAGAAAATATTAATTTACAGGAGATAAGGACAGTCTGTATCACTGTAATGTTTGTAAAACACCTGGAGATCACACTGAGAGGACAGTGGATCAGGACTTCAGATGGGAAATCTTTAATTTCTCTGCACTGCTACTTATAGCAACAAAAAAAAAAAGTGTATCAGCACCTGTACATGGGCCAATAAAGTCCATTTACACATCTGGGGGAAAGCAACTTCCACAATGAATGCAGCAAGCACTGATGTCCAGCTTCCTACTCGATACTGAACCTCCCTTCTACACTTAGACAATTACCCTCCTTCAAACACTTCAGAAACAAAAGTGAATTCAGGAATTATTCAGGATTGCTCAAAACTGATTGCCCTACTGAAGGATGACATAAATGCTCATGGAATGGGAACCCCACTGTGTATTTTATTTGTGGCTAGGTTCATGGAGTACCATCTTCATGTAATTTAGGCCATGAAGTCCATACACTTCAATCTGTGCTGACCTGCACTGCCCAAAAAGCCAGGAAACACCCTAAAAATACAGCAAAGCAACAGTTTTGAACCAGTGAGAATAAATACAACACTTTTCAGAGGATATTTCTATTTCAGCACAGGTAACACCCTAATTATCTATTAAGTACCCCTTTAGTTCCATTCACACTGACAGGGTTTCAGGTGTGACTGCTTAACCTGAACAGAAAACTTACAGTCCTTGCTCTGAGTTCTACTTCTCTGAAGTGGTGTGGATGGTTAGTTTAAGAGAAATAAAAATGTAGCAGTGCTCAGGTACAAAAAACAAAGCTAATAGTGGTCAAAACATTCCTTCCGTTCACCAAACAGTCTCTGTCACTGCTCTCAGAGGAGACGAGGATTTCGAAGCCACGTTTTGGCAAGCAAGGATTACCTGCTCCACATCCCACTCCTTTTACACAAAATGAGCAGTCACCCTCTGCAGTAAATCATGGTGTGACTGCACAGTGACAGCTGAGATGTCACTTGTAACCTCTGATGCCTGATTATGTCACTTAACAGAAGCACTGTTTTAGAAGTGCTTATTCACACAGTGCACTGCGCAGAGATTGGGGATCCAGTTTTGACAGGAGCAGCCAATGATGGCACAAGGGTTCATTTATAATCTGCCTGCACATGTCAGTTCTAATTTCCAAAACTGTCCATTTGGAAGGCCTAGAGATTATATGTAAGTATTTTGATTATATGCAATTACTAAACATGCCCTCAAAGTTTGTTTTGGCCTTTTTCAGAGAGGTGCTCTTTGCTACAGAATCCAGGAAACTTTCTGTAAAGCAAGTTGTTAGTAAATTATACTTTTCTTGGTCTTTTTTTGGTTGTTGTTGTTGGTTTTTTTTTTTTTTTTTTTTGTTTTTTTTCCTTAAAGGAGCTGAAATTACTCTTAANTTTTTTTTTTTTTTTTTTAATGTTATAATGGTTTGTATGGTTTGTTAGGCCAGAGTTCTGCTTGACTGGCTCGATGCAAATTCCAACACTCTGCAGATCCTGAGTGCCACACTTCTGTCTCCACCGAACCTGATTAACAACGAGCACCCACGAGGAGCTCTGCCTCTCAGAAATGAAACTTAACTAGGTTGCCTTCTGTGATGTTTACCCACAGGGAAAGAGGGAAAATTTGTATTCCTAGTTAGAATTCTTCCTCCTTGTGAGAGGAAGGAAGTTTCCCCAAGGTATACATTCCTCTATGTTTATGAACAGATGTAGGAAGGAAGCATAGTTTATAGTATACAAGTTTTAAATTGACTCATTTGTGATTTCATTAAAATGCAGAATAAATTTCATATCCCCAGGCAATATTTCCACTGAATTCTTTAGGTGAAGATTTTCTATTTCTCTAAAAAGCAAAGGAGATTTTCTAAAGGCTTGATGATTTTATATATCATTAAAAGTGCTGTTCAAAGAGGAAAGGAGAAAAGAACAAATTTTATTCCTCAATATTCTTCATTACTTCTTAAAACAGCATGCATTTCACAAACCTCAGAAACCTAACCAGAAAGTTAGAGAGCCTCCCCTTTGGAGCACCTATGAAAAACCCACACAGAGAAAATTTCTTTACATATGTTACACTTTGGAGTTCTCTTTTTCTGTCTTTCTGCTAATGTATGTATTCTGGATTAGATTAACATGTTTTTAGACACTACTAAATGAAAGTGAGCTGTCTGAATGAAATTATATAGAGCAAGAAACTACAATATTGTTCCCTTCATCTCAGGAGTCCATAAAATATACATGAATATTACTTAAATTCTATGATTGATTAAAAAAAAAGCTCTGTAGTTCAGCACTCTACATTCTATATAAAATTTAATCTTACAAACTACTTTGATGACGAACAATCAACTTTGGGGAGCAATAAAAAGTATTAATGTACTTCTGGTGAAATATTCATTAGGGCACAGAAAATTTTTATCTATAATGACATGTCTAAAAATGCCATTAGTGACCCTATATGCCATCCTCAGACAAGTTTTGAGCTGGGGCTTGAAAATTTGGCACACACCGCGTGCATCTGAAAAGCCGAGATGAAAAATCACTTCAAAATTTTGTCATGGGAGATTTAGTCACAACCAATTACAGTGAGCTTTTACACAGGCAGTAAAAGCTAACCCCAGATCTGTGCTGCAGGTGATCAAGGGATATTATCAGTTCAAAAATATCCATTTCTGCAGTTGCAACCACAGTAATTAACAAAGGAAGTGACAGGCAGATATTTTGACAGAGCAAGCAAGTCTCACAGCAGAGGGTTTGGAGTCCTTCAGCTGCCAGCTTGTGTCGGCCTCCTGGAATCACCTTTTCTGGCTTAACCCCTCCTGACTGGAGTATTCCTTACACTACAAAGCACTGAACTGTGGGATACATGGATTTTAGCAGTCTTTTTAATTTGACTGTCTTATTAACAGCTGGACTTTCAGTTCAGTACCAGGAATCACTTAACAAATGTGTGAATTGCTGCCTAGGCAGGAGATGTATAGAGGTTATCTGAAATATTTCTCTGGTCAGCAAAGCCATAGGGTAAACAATGCAAAACAGTGATTATTCTACTCTGTTCATGGTGAAGATAGAATAGAAATGTAGGGGGAAATAATTAAGAGAAAAGCACCTTCATTTTTCCATAATGTTTCCACCTTACAGATCCATCATTAGAGCCATTACTCTGTGAACAAAGAATGAAATCTGGTTTTGAAAGCTTAACTGAAGTTTTCTGGCTTTGTGACAGAACCAGTTCAGATCTGTTTGCTTCAAATAATCTCACTGCTCCTTTGGCAGCTCTCATACTTGAACAACAGCAGCAAAAATAAGTGATGTAACAGGTTCTACCACTAAAACCCTCTCAGAAATGAGGAGATTTTAACATGAATGCCACATTTCTTGGTCTCACATTCTGCCACTAAAAAGAAGTGGAATGATTTTTGTGCAGCATATTTTGTTAGCATACAGTGCTTATTTATAAACTGAATAATTGCAAAATCCTGAGCCTTGGGCTACTGCAAACTATTCAGGAAGAACAAGAGAAATAAAGACTGAGGGATGAGGAAGATGATGGAACTGGGTCAGAGTTCACTCCCCAGTTAACGAGATCTGCTGGGAGTCTTGAACTTTTCTAAAAATTGGAATTCAGGGGGAAACATGCAGCATGACCTAAGTATCTGTGACTGGCCTGAATTAGACTGCAAAAGCTATGGGGACAGCCAGACAAATACTTTTCCAACTCCTGCATAATGCAGGCAAGAAGTGATGTAAAAGCAGGCAGCATTTCCCAAGTGGCCAGCAGAAGGTAAGTGTTGTAACCAAGGCTTTTATTAATTCTGTCTGAACTGCTTATCTTCTGAAGAGCCATTCCTCTCAGAAAGAGATGAACACTTCATTACAAAGATGGCTGGAGAGCCAAATGTGGGACCCACTGGGAACTTGAGGTTGGGAACAGAAGGCACTGCCACTAAGTAATAAGTCCTATTTACCACATTAGGGGATTTTCTTTCATTTTGGTTTTGTGCTAAACAACTGTAAGAGAGGGAAAAAGCCAGGCTCCAAAAACCTTAATTTATAAACAGCCTTCTTCTCTAGACTGGGTGGGGGGAAATAGATGTATTCCACTTGATCAGGTTAGAACTGCTCTGAGAACACTACAAACTGAGTAGAAAACAACTCTGGGGTACAGAGTGACATGGGGAATATCACTCCTCTGATGTCAGCTTCCAGTTTCAGCTCAAATCCATATATTTCTTCCCATTAATAAGTGCATATCTTTACTACTCACCTACTTAAATGAATAAATTAAGTTCTTCTGTAAATGGAGGTTATACCAGGTATTTCAAGAGTTTAGAAGACTAAATTTGGGCAAACATGCTCTGGAGCACATCCACAGATCTCAGTTTCTCTCTGAGCTTGCAAACATTGAAATTCTTGTGGGGGAAAAAAAAAAAAACCAAAAAAACTTTTCGATGTCTTGTGCATTGCTCAATTCCAGACCACAAAGGGCTAATTAAAGATTTGTTACTTCTTCAAGGTTTCAGCTCTGAATAGTTACACTGACAGTATGTGAAGATTAAATATCTCTAGGACAAATCTGCCTGTCTAATAAACAGATTATTGCACACCAATTTTGGTGAAGAATGCATGTAGCAAGGGACCTTCCCTTTGACACCAGAGACTGCTTATATATAAATAAAGACTTAGAGGAGGGCAGATACAGAAGAATCTGTCCCATGCTGGTGGAAAGAATGGGAAACAAATCAAAGAGAGGGGAAAATAACATTGCACCATTTTCATGGATGTATGGAACATGCCCTGTGAAAAAAGCAAAGCACCAGTAAAGAAAGTAAGTGCAAAACTGTAGGAAAATACAGTAAATATGCATGAATTTTCTGATGTTTATACCTTGGCTAATTATGGAAATGAAGAATAAAGACACAGGTGTACATCAGGGGCAAGGGCAAGAATAGAATATGTGAACTCTCAACATTTCATTCAACTCTCAACATTTTTCAATGTTTGAAAGAAGAAGGTCATGGACCACTTAAGGAAAGGAGGGACAAAGAATTTGGGAAATTCTTCATGGAACCTTTAGAACATATCCCAAGAAAGGCTGTACCATGTGTATGTAATAATCAGGCAAAGAATATATTTTCCCTTTAATCTCTCTCTGGAACACTGGACATATTTCACAGACTGAAATATCCTGATATTTAGCTTAGCTCATGTAAATAACACTAAAATTGCTGCAATATATTGCTCCTCTGTTTCTCAGCAGAAAAGAAACAACTGAGAGCAGGGTTTGGTCTGGGTGGGTAGCAAACAATCCCCACAGTAACCTCTGCTGTGAGTCCTTCCAGGAACAGACACAAAGCAGAGCTTTTCCCACAACCCTCCAAAGATATTACATTGGATTCTTGTCAGCTAGCAAATTATGAAGCTGTCTGTGAGTGAACTTATCTGCCACTTGCCACATCTCACGTGGAAGAGAAGACATCCCTTTCAAAAGCACTCGCAGGAGCTGTGGCTTCTGACATCTCTAATGCTTGCTTAGAAGAGTAACAGGAAAATTGGTCTGTCTGAACAGTATTCAATTCAAAAAGCAATTTACATAGTAAAACAATACACAACAGGAAAAACACTTGTAAAACAGGAACTTTCGCACTTGCAAACAAAGTATTCAACAGAATTTCTCTTTTAATTATAACTATATATACAAAACATACACTGTAGCAATAGTGGGTGGCAATTCTCAGTCGTTCTTATCCTTGACCCAATTTCAAAACATTAGATAAGATGCCAGGAAACCATTTTGAGGGACAGCGAACACTTGCACCTCAGGACTTATGTAATACTATTTTCTTCAATATTTCATCTACCTGTCTTATGCCTTTTTAGTTAGAATGTTCTTTATTAGCCTTCACATAACATGACCGAGTGCCAAAAACACAAGCACTCTAAATGCTCAGGATATTTCCCTCTTGAAAATGGTAAGGATAATTGAATACTTCTTGCCTGGGGAGATTAGAGTTGCAATATGTCTTATATATCCTAGCTGATTGGGTAATATACTTAATGGCACATACCTGGGAAGATGAACTGCTTATCTGGCCATAGCATATGTCTCCAGGAAAGATAAGACACTTGACTTTTTTTTCCCCCCTGAATCTGATAGTTCTTGATAATTCACCTGTTTGTTCATTTGCATATACCAAATGTTTTATGAAGCCTTTTACACCCACTCATCAAGAGGAAAATGTGGAGAGCAGTGGCAAGCAAGCAGCAGCTCTCTGACATCCCTGAGCTGCCCCAACCCCTTCACCATCAGGTTTCCCCAGACAGAGCAGCAAACCAGACACCCTCTGCACATCCCATGGTTTCTAAAAGGGCTGTGGCAGGACAAGCTGCAGCCCAGTGACATCAGCCAGCCTTGCAAGGGGCCTGGCCTGAAATTTTAGCACTTACCACACCAATTGAGCAACCGGGACCAAAGTTAAATCAGATCCCTCCTTCACCCCACAGCCTCTGCTGCTTGTCAGTAATTGCCAGAAAGACACCTATGGCCAGCAGGAAAAGTGCAGGTAAAACCAACTGAGATGCTCAGCAATTTCTTTTCCTGCAAGCTCTCCCTGGCCTGTCTCACCACAGAAGAACATTGCCAAAGAGTGCCAGGCATGAGCATTTTGTTTCATGATCCTTCTTTTCAGAAAACCCTTTTATTTACTGAACAGAGATGAGAGCAACTGTTCTGTGAGAGGGTGCAGGCAGCCTCCCCTGACTTGGACTCATTTCATCCCAGAGCTTTCCTGGAAGGGTAGGAACAAACAGCAGAAAGTGGAAATGGTCCTTGGTAGGACAATCTTTGTTTAGAGAAGGGATTTTAGTCACAAGTAATCGGAGTGGGGGTCCAGCTTGGAATTCAGTCTGGTGGATTTGTGAGGAAGCTCTTGGAGCTGCAAAGGCTGTGTCCTGCTGGGCTCTGACAGCTCAGCAGGTGGGTACTCATCAATAGCACAGCTCTCTCCCAGGAATAAAGGCAGCACTGAGCTAGGAAACCAACACAATAAACACCATTTCTGAAGTCAATTGGCTGTATCATGGCCAAAGTCAAGGAAACAGTCATAAGAACAAAAAGTTCTACAAAAATTAAAAAAAACTGAGGATTCTTTGGTGCATTTTGCTGTACCACATAAAAATCTTGAACTACCTATGCCTCTGAGGGTCAGAATTCCAATCTCTCCACAGAAAGATCTATTTTGGGAAGGCAAAAAAGCTCCAGAGAAAGATGTTGACAAAGGACAGAGAAAGAAAATGGCTTTTGGCAAATTCCTTTTTATTTTCATTACTAAAGCAAGGGAATAGACACCTTTTACTGCCAGCAACCCTGCTAGCCAGTAGCTCACAACGAAATGACTTAATAGATTTAATAAGCGAATCATTTCCTATATTAAGTTACCAATAACTATAAATACAGTTATGACAGCTGAAGTTGCATAGTCTTGGAGAAGCAGGTCACCCTAGGGCCATGTTTTCTCACTGCAGCTCGTTCCTGATTTAAAGGTCAGTTTTAAGGACTCAAATTTAAAAATGCACTGAGTCACCATTACCATGGCAGGAACAACTAGTCCATGGTTCAGGAACATTACATCACATAAAATTGCTGATACTGCTCATAACTGAAAAGTAAACAAACTAAAAACAAATCCAGACAAAAAAGAAGTAGAATAAGCTTGCCTGAAGTCCTTTATTTAGTCAGAGTAGGTGTTACTGAAGGCTGAACACCTACTGTAGTAAAATATTGGTGTAAATTGCCATAATCCCACAATAAATTCAACTGTGTTCCCTTTGAGTTTAGTGAGAACCGTGAATTGGGTTGAATTTATACTGTATTAAAACATTAACAGGCTAAGAACATTCATAGAATCACAGAAGGGTTTGGGTTGGAAGGGACTTTAAAGATAATCTCACTCCAAACCCCTGCCACAGGTAGGGACATCTTCCATTAGACCTCCAAGTCCCTTACGCAATAAGGGAATGTCTTCCTGACACTTAAAATACTGTCACTTTTAAACATTTCAAAATACTTTCTTTCTATTTGTTGCAAGCTTTCAAATGTTGTGAACAAAACAGTCGTGAAAAGCTGAGTATCAGATCTAAAATGTCTTTCTACTTTTAATACAGGTCAGTGTTTTAGAACAGGGTAGAGTTTATGAAAAAAACCCTCTTTTCTTGCTCCTTTTCTTGCTCCCTGTTGTTGTTTTCCTTTTCTTTGTGATGGTTTTCCACTTCAGTTTCTATCAAAAGAATTGTTAAGTTTTACTGTCTACATCTGAAAATGCCTTTCAATAAAATGAACCCGCAGGTGCAGTGCTTTGAAGGGAGTAACTTTTCCAGCTTGGACAAAATGATACCATTTTATTGATGATAAAGAACAAAACCAAGAAGAATGGTGAAGAGAAATAAAAACACACCTAGAGCCAGACCTTAAATCAGATAATTGTGGCACTGAAGATGGGACAGTAAAAGAGAGCAAGAGCAGTATTTGAGGGAAGGAGAAATCCACCTACTTTGTTATACCTCATTTGGGCTGATATTTGAGGCATTATTACAGGTATTTTGAAAATGGAGAATTTGACTGGACTTCTCTCCTGGAAGACTGCTTTTAAAAACATATAATACATTTCTATTTTTTTTTTTTTTAGTGTCCAGAAGAAGTATGAAGAATGGAAGAGCTGATTCACTAATTCACATAAACACATTATTCAGAGTCCAAGAGAAGGCAAGAAGTAGTTTCAACACTAATTGCATTTGTAAAAATGAAAACGCCTCAAAACCAGTCAAATTGATTCACAGCCCTGGTACTCCTGAACATTTAATGCCAACATAAAATGATCACCACCACACCAAACCAATCCACTTTCAAACCTACAGTTCAAACTTCAAATTTCACCCTGCCAGTGTGGTCTCTTCTCCACCCAAATATGAAGCCATGTTGAAACATTAATTTATAATGAAACATCCATGTGGCACAATAATAATAAAGTAATTATAAAGTGCTTAAGAGTAGTTTTGATCTGTGTTTGCTTAGAATGGTCAACTGCAGTAGCAACACAAGTCAATGCCTGCCAAAAAAATATTTTGAGTATAAAGTGCAATACACCCTCGAATGTTTTCAGTCTTGATGTATATATTTCCCCGAGACTAAACTGAGTAACAGCTTTATAATTCCATTCCTTTGTTTTCCACAATAAATCCTCAAAAATATCCAAAGAACAGAAGTTCAAGGTCCAGCTGCTCTCACAATCAACTTTATCTTTCAAAACAGTTGAAACAAATGAGATTAAATTGATTATCTGGAATTTTATTGTGACTGGGGAGCATGCTGTTTCCAAGCATTTGGATTAATTGCATCCCTTTTGAGCCTTCCTATGCCCTGCTGTGGTATGAGGAACCCATGAGTTCTAAGTTTATTTTTATAAGGTGAAATATGCCAAGCTGGGGGAAAAAATTACAACTGGAAGGATGAAAGCAAAAGAAAAATATAAATAACCAAAAAGTTTCTGTTCCTTTGAAGCATGTTACCTGTCTGGCTTCACATCATTCTGCAACCACAGAGAGAAACTTAGGTTTCTGTTCTGTTCTTTAAGAGAAGGAGTAGCCAGACTTTGCAGTTTTTATTTAAACCTAGATTCTCTGCTCCTGGTTAAAAACAGCAAAATCACGTGGATTTGAGTGTCTTGACAGAGCTTTTCAAGTGAATGAAACTAATTTGGATGAGCTTACTTGATTAATAAAATCCTCAGGCTTCAGAATGCTTCATTCTGATGGACAGGAAAGAAAACACACAAAGCTGTGTGAGAGAAGAAATGTGAGCACGTTACTGAGCAGACAAGCAGCTTTGCATTGTGACTCCCTTTTGATAACCGCGCTCAGGATGTCACCCTGGGTTTGCTGCATGTGATATATCTCACCCCTCCCTAATTAAGTGGCATGTAATAGAAATAAAACACTTTCCAAAGGGTTGCCATCAATTACTTTTTCAATGGACTACCTTTAGTTACACAGTAAAATCTGAGGATTTTTTATAAACCTAACTGAGCTCAACAAGAAAATTTATTTAAAATCCCAGATGAAAGAGCAGAAGGCCGGATTTTGAAATTCCATATTAGGATATGGTACATGGCAGCTCCCATATACTGATAGTGAATAAAACCAGAACTTATTTTAATGACAATATTTTTAAATTGGTTTTGATTTGACTACTGTGACTGCCTTCTGTGAAACTCAAAAACTGAAGACTAAGTGAAGTTACACGCTAACATGTTGCACATTTGAAATCTTCCATCAGTTTAGCAAGCACATGCGTACATCACTGGCATTCATTTATAATTCATGAAACATTTCTCCACATTATCAGATTTGAAAACATGTTTCTGCTTTTGTTTTGGAAACGCTACAATGAGAAACACTGAAGGATTTGAGAAGCTGCAAAGTAGAAATCAGCGAACAAAATTTGCTCCAATAACCAAATCCTACCTGCAAAATCTGCCTGGCTGAGCAGATTATTTGTTCCTTTGCTGCTCTCTTGGCAAGATAAAGCACACAGAAACAGAGCAGGACTCCAGGAGCTCTCATCATTGTCAGCTCCATGCAGGGATCAGGGATTCACAGCCACATGCAGGTTTGAGGGAAATGAGAAGGGGTTACCTGAAGTTACAGCAGCTTCTGCAGCAATGCCCTCGGGAGCAGCAGAATGATTTAGGTGCCTAAATGATGACAATGTCACTTTAGTGATGGAAGTGGCTCAGCCTGCAGTGCTGAGACACCCTGGGAACACCCTCCCCTTAGCAGCATGCACTCCCAGCCTTGCAGCAGTGCTAGAACCACCATGGGCATCAACTCTGCCTAAATAATTTGCACTTCTTTCTCACTTAAAACCCGACTTAAAACCTGTTTTGGCACATGACAAACTTGAAGCACATCTGCCTTCACTAAGTCACTTCCAGGGGATTCACTCGTGAGTATCAACCATCATTTGTAGTAACAGAGATGGGAAGGGGCAGGTAAAGATATCTTCACACCATCAATAGGAAAGATTTCTGCAGTTTAAAACCAGAAAATCTGAAGTTTTGCCTTTTCAAGTAAACCTACTATGTTTGCTATAATTTTAGCCATATGAATTACTAAGGTTGCTCTTTTGTCCTGTTTGTTAGTAAAGCACGAGAATGAGAATAAACAGAATATTTACAGAAGTGTGCTAATTAGAATAAAGTTATCATTCCTTGCAAGTTTTCCTCCTTCTGTGTAATAATTATAGCTCAAACCCCAAGGTTAACCTGAGTAAACACAGTACAACAAACACAGCACTTGAAGGACCAGCACCACGTCTCTCCCAGTGAGCAGCTCCACACAAAACACAGACCAAGATGAGATAATCCAGAGTTACAGAAAGGAGGAAATGTAAAAAAAAAAAAAACCAAAACAACTTGTACACTAAGAGTGTAGTGAAAGATGTTTTCTTGCAAAGTATCTACGTGGCTTCTTATTACTCTCAGAGACACCTGCAGACAAACCTCGTCAATGAAGAGTCACACGCTGCTGTTATTTCTGTTTTGAATTTTACACAGCAAATTACCCACAGAAGATGTAAACTGTTTTTGCAGTAATGAGATTTTAACCTGTCTTTTGAGGGGTTTTTTCCTTGATTAATAGTAAATTACTGTGACTGTTCAATGTCTTTCACTAGTCTACTTCTACATATTAACAACAAGATAATTATGGGTAATTCATTTTAAGAAAATTAAAAGCTTTCACATGTGATACTTTCAGCCCAAAGATGATTTGCATTTATTCCAATAAGACTACAGCACATGGACAGGTGCCAGTACTTTTCTGATTGCCAGTTTACTCCTGGAGTTTTGCACGGATTCTACTTTTTAATTCTGAAGTCCTTTTATTCAACTTCCACACCAGAACAACTTCTCGAGCTTTTGAAATGAAGCCCAACATCATCAAAATCAACGCAAGCAACTCCTGTTCCAGCGAGGCAGCCTGCACCTGGCATTCAGCAAACACCCTGGGAAGGCCTAGGAGGGGGTGGAGTGGCTTTTTAATTGCTCCAACCTGTCCTGCTGCCTTGCACCTGAGCTGGCACCGGCAAAGCGACTGTTCAGCCTCCTCTAAGACCTCGTGTAGTCAGATGTGCTCTGCAAGAAAGCCCCACTCCACATTTCTGCCTCTTTTAAGCTTTTTTTCCACAGCCACCGTTCAGTGTGAGGAGCAAGCCCTGCCATTAATTTCTGCAGAGCACTTCCCCATTGATCCCAGGAGGATCGATGGGGCAGCACGGCCGGGCACAGCGCAGCATCCGCCCCCCTGGGAGGCAGCCAGGCATTTCAGGGGACCCACACAGCCACCCCCTATTCCCCACAGAGCTTTAATTGACTTGCCAAGTCTCCACCACCCTCCATTTCGCTCTGCAGAGAAATCAGACATATAAATCATGTGCTGAATAAAAGTTGCTTTGAGGACAGACTTGGTAGAAATAATCCTTTAAGGCCCCCAGCTATTTTTCATTTTTACTGTGTCATTAAGACTCACATATTCCTATCCTGGATTACCTAAGCAGAAATGCACACACACCTGCATATACCATAATCAGTGTCTCCTGCTTGTTTGGGTTTTTTGTGGAGCACAAGTGCTGATCTGTTGACCCACTGTGGCTCAAGAGCAGGCCTGGATATTTCCAGTCTAACCAAAGCACTGGCTGTGGCACAGCTACAGGATGACTGTCCTGAAATTTTCCAGTTCAGCCAGAAAAGATATTCATCAGGAAAGTAAACACATCCGGGAAATACAGACACACAGCAGCTCTATTCTGCCCAGTTCTGCCAAACTAGAATTCAGAAAAAAAGAAAAAAGAAAAAAAAGAAAAAAAAATAAATATCTGCCTTCAAACATATTTCTGTGGGGCAATGTTGAATTGTACTACAAAACGTCCAGGGAGAAAACCACATAATTGAAACAGAAACCAAGATTCATAAAGAGCTGAAGAGTATGACATAAAATAGATTCAAACCTAAGCAATGGAAAAAAACTTAATGTATATGAAATAATTCTCTGCCAGAAAATACAATTGAGACAGGCTGCTCAGTAACTTTTAGTATTTTGGCATCATTATGAATCCCTAAAACATTGCAAAGTTGTCATCACTAAGAGTGCTACATTTCACAGAAAAATACTTAAAAAACCCCATCAGAAACAACTTCACTCATTTGTACATAACGGAAGAAGCAAAATAGCTGAAACTTCACTGCAGTGTTCCCAAACTATCAATTAGAAAATTACTTATTTCACCAATAAACAGTTGTCAAGAGATGACACTTTCTTACAAGTCTCCAACTCAGAAGAGCTGAATTCTGTGCCAGTTACTGGCTTTTCCACACATTTTCTATGTAATGTGTTTTTTAGCTGTCTCCAGATGCAGCAATTATTTTTAATTTTCACAGAATAATTGAGGTTGGAAAAAGCCCTTAAGATCATCAGATCCAACCAGTAACCCTGCACTGGCAAGGCCACCAGTGAACCTTGCCCCAAAATTCCACATCTACATGTCTTAGAAATACCTCCAGGGACAGGGAGTCTGCCACTTCCCTGGGCAGCTGTGCCAGGGCTTGACAACCAAGTCAATAAAGAAATTTTCACTGATATCAAATCTAAACCTCCCCTGCTACAACCTAAGGCTGTTTCTTCTTTTCCTATTGCTTGTTACCACAGAGAAGGGACAGACCCCACCTGGCTGCAACCTCCTGTCAGGGAGTTGCTGAGAGTGAGGTCTCCCCTGAACCTTCTTTTCTTCTCTGCTGAGCCCCCTCCTGGTGCTCCTGGTGCTCCAGACCCTTCCCCAGCTCCGTTCCCTTTCCTGGGCACTCTCCAGCCCTTCAGCAGTTTTCTTGTCGTGAGGGATCAAAACTGACCCTGGGAACCCAAGGGTGGCCTCGCCAGTGCCCAGCACAGGTGGCAGTCAGTGTCCTGGTCCTGCTGGACACACTGTTCTGGCACAAGCCACACTCCAGTCCAACAGCACGACGAGTCAATCGGGTACATTCATGCCATGGCCACCTCTGGTTACGAATCTTTCCAGTGCAAGACAAGGTCTGACCTTCCCAATCAATCCTAATTGATGCCATTGATTCATCCGGAAAGAGAAGACACAAGGGAAGCCTAAACCTTGCTAAACAGACCATTTGTGAGAGAATATCCTAAGGAAATAAAAGGTGAAAACCCATTGTTTGGGAGCATTAAAACCCAATGTGACAAAATCCATTGTAAGTATATCATCTGGCACATTATTGCCCTGGAGGGGAGATTAACTCCTCTGTCTTCTCTCCAGTGAGCCTGAGCTTATTTGCTCTGTATCGAGCTCTGAGTCATCTGCTATTCAAAGCAACTTGGAGGCAAATCACTTATCACTAATTGCTATCCGTTCACCGTGCTACGAAAATGTACACATCAGTTTTTAGGGCACTTCTCCTGTATTTCATTTGTAATTTAAATTAACTCTCAAGTCAATATGAAACATCCCTCTTTAGCTCAGTGAAATGCTCTTAATTATTTTTGTAGTTATAGGAGCTATAAAAATCAATGTCATTATAAAGACAAATACATTTTATGCAAGTCACAGAAAATACTGTTGCAGACAAGTCCCCTTTTCAACATATTTTTGTTTTCTTTGCAAGAAAAAGGCCCTTCTTTTAAAAGCACCATTCTGTCCATTCATAAATCACAAGACACCTAGAAAGTTTTCTAAGTGAATTAACCAGACCTTGAAAACTCCAGATTTAGGCAGTGGAAAAAATGATTGTTCAAATGGAGAAAGGCGATGCTTTTCAGCTAAAGCAGAGTTTAACTGCACAAGTTTGACTAATACCCAAGTTGTTTATGAATCAAGAGAAGACTCATCCTCACAAAACATTTCTGAGTCAAACTCATCGAGTAACTGTCAAAAAAAAGCTCCACTGATACTTCTGAATATTCATTCCACATCACACTGATGGGCTGCAAAAGAATCACTATTAGCTGAGTTAATCTGCTGTGGTTTTATGGACCAGAGGAAAAGAGAGATACATTCTACCCAATATTCTCAAAAACCAGTTGTTTCCACTTCTGCACTAATGCACCAACAGTCTCAAGGAGCCAGGCTGCAATCAGATCATTGATAACATCTGGAGAGATAAAATCCAGGGAGAGAGAACAACAGAGAGATTGCGTGAGGGCCATAGATGGAGGGAAAATAAGTAAAGGAAGAGAGGAAAACCTGTACCACTGAGAACTAAAAATTAAAAAAAAAACCCCAACACTCCGACCAAACAAACCTCAAAAAATTTAATTTTAATATTAGAAAAACTACAAAAAGTGAAGAGTCTGAAGCATGTGGAGAGGAAGAGACAAGGGAAGAGCTTTGGGAGACAGGAGCTGTTGCTGCAGTGAGACACCCGGTTCTGTCCTAACCCCTCACCCACATCCATCCTTTCACTGAAGAGGGTTTGCCCATGACGCTGAAAAGATTCAGAGGAACAATTTTATAATTATTTCTTGGCAAGAAGTGACTCAAAATTCAAAAGTTCCTAACTTCCCAATGAACTGGAGAGTAAAATAAGGAGCTGACATATATTGGGATTTGCTTTCCCATTTTGTTGCCTCGCTGCGACATTATCTCCCTGGTTCCGTTACAATTTAAATGTAAATCTATTTGGTGTATTTTATGGTAGTAACTCTGCAATTTAGTATTGTAATATAGAGAGTCCATTTAGAGCTCTAAGTGCTCCCCAAAGGTATCTGCCATACTGCCACGTTTTATTATTCTCAAACATCACTGAGAGCAGGGAGACGGCCCATTCTCACACATCTTGCTGCTTTACACCCAGTTTTTCTTCTGATTCTGCAGGAAACTGCAGATCCATGCACTTTGGGATATGCTCTTGGTTGTACTGATGCCCATATTAAAAAAAAAAAAAAAAAGAAGAAACAAAAAGAAAAGCAATTTTACTCTTAGAGTCATAAACACTGAAATGTAGGGAATTTGTTTCAAATTACTTCCTATTAGAGAAAACCAAGTTATTTAAAAGGATCTCTTTAAGCACCCCTTTTGTCTCACAAAAGTCTCCCCAACAAAATCCCCAACTTCTTCATTCTACATAAAGCTGGTGCACAGAGGCAGTGCAGCCTGCCTTTAAGAGGGTCAGGTAACTCCCCATCAGCCAAGACCTCCCATCATCACATCCAGCCTTTTATTAGTGATTTGAAAATACCCTCAGCCGTCAGGGTCAGCAGAAAATGCTCAGAGTATCCATTTCAATGACAGGATGTGCAGGGTGATTTCAGCATCTCCTCCGACTGAGGTGCAAGGCTTCTTTGTGTACGGATGACTTCTCTGCTCCTCACAGCATCACTGTGATAGCTGGCTAATCAAAACCAGCAGCAGTAATTACACCATCAGCAACGCCACTGTGACAGAATTTGTAAGATGCAGCTTTCTGATTTAACACCAAGTACTGCATAAGTATTAATGTTCCAACAGCAGGGCATACATCCCACCCAGCACAAACAAAATCTTGGGAATAAAAGACTCGAGGTGGAAATTTACACTTAACAGAAAGCAGGGTTTGAAATTTCTCCATATGACTGAAAATTCAAAAGTTCTTTTTTCCTTTGGTCCACATTAAGCAATTGTTGAAAAAAATGTTTCTGTAATCAGTACACGAAGCATGCTCTCAAGAAAAGCTTTTGAGAACATCCCTCACAAATTGGTAGATAGTAGGAAATGCTGGGATGTTTATGCATCTCCTCTGAAAATACATAAATTTAGAACAGGAGAGCAGTTCAGTGTATGCTCTTATGAGTTCCTTACACAGGATACTAGTCCTAAATACAAGTTATAAAGCTGTAAAGCCAAGTTTATTTCCCAGTATAAAATGCCTGTGGTCACATGATGCTCTAAATTGTGTGGGATGACCAAAACCTACAGCACTACTATTGCAAATCTGATCAGTTTTCATGTTCTTTCCCATCCAGAGGATGGCAGATCAAGTGATATTTTTTTCCCATATAAATATTGTCAATGAGATTATTACTAAAATTAATTTGGTATTCTGAATTTTATCCCTCCAACCCAGAGCTTTGTGATTTCAATAAATACTCACTAAACCATAAACAGATTTTGCAGCCCTGAAGTCCACGTTTCATAGGCTGGGTTGAATTTCCAGCTCTCTTTTGTTTAAGTTGGATTTAGGTGTTTCAGTGCTCATGCAACTCTAAGCAATATCTTCTCATTTGTATGTGTCTGACCTAATTGGATTCCATTTTTTTTCCAAACCTCAGAGGTAAGGTACAAATGTCAATACAAATTAAACTCTGGCCAATGTAAATCTCTTTAGTATTTTATTTCTTTTTAAAAGCAAACAATGTGCAGGAAAAGAAAGAAACAAAGAGAGAAGCAGGCTGCAATCTCCCGTGATTTCAGTCTGAAAATAACCATTTAACCAAAAATAAGTATTACCCTGAGTTTTAACAGCCACATTGCCTTCCACTAACTGCTAAATGTGAAAATTATCATTAATGGTTCAATGTGCACAATTGAAATTTCCCTATTTTATGAAAATTTTACCTATGTCTTATAAACAACCAGTCCAGCTTCTCATTTAATGTCCTTAAATGCAGTGAATCTGTAGAAGAGATTTGTAAAATGGAAATTTTATAACAACAGTAGATTCAGATTCTTTAATTTTAAGCAGTCACTTGAAAAAAAAGCAAATAGATTTTCTATAGAGCTAAGAGAGAAACCCATGGTGTTTTCTGAAATGCCTGTGTAGCACTTCAACATTCTCACTGTTTAATGAAATCAGCACAATTAGCTATAAACAGAGGTAGACTTCCTAATTTCAAGCAACAAAAATCCTACCCCCATCTTTTTTATCACAGTACTCCCTGTCTCCAATTCATAAATACGTGGGATGTATTTAATGCACATTGAGACAGGCAGGTTTTGTTATCACTTCTTCAAATTCTGGTTCAACTTCCAAAAACCCTTTGCAGAACAACCAGACCATGACAGTGGGAAATCTGGGACCAACATTATTCTCCTCTTACATCCTCCCTGTTCCTCTCAGATCTGCTGTGCTGCCTCCCACCACCCTCTTGTGCCCACAACATAAACCAGACACATCAAGGCTCCTGTATTTATTTCCTGAGCTTTCTAACAGCTCTTTGCAGTCTTTCCCTTTTTTCTCCCAAGGATTTAATCACACTTCAGCAGACATTCAGCAAGTGTCAGCTGCTGTACTCCAAGTGAAGGATATATTATAGGGTTTTTATCTTTATAAAGTTCTGTAAAAGCTACATGCAAGATTGCTGTCTGCCTCTTCCATCAGCGCTGATCAACAGGGACAAAGCCACAGCTTTCTGCTGTAGAGTTTACAGCTGGAACCCCCTAATGAATGAAAATTAAATGGCTGTGCTGGCAAAGGACGAGACCTTCACTTCTGATTGCCCACTGCTTCAACTCTGAGCCGAAACCTCTTTGAACTGAGCCCTGCTGCAAGGTGCATAAATCCCCACTGCTGAAAGCCCCTAATCCCCCTGCTTCCCCTCTCCTCCCAGCTACCTCTCCCCATGGTGTTATTTTCATAAATAGTGGTATTCTAGCAATAACAACTGCTGCACATCCAGAACCCCACTCGGTTAAATGCCAGGGCTGTTCTTAGCTCCAGATGAAATAATAATTTCAATTTTAATTTCTTGGCATTGGAAGAAGAAGAAAGAATGGAAAGGGATGAAAATATACTCTTAGCAGATTTTTCAGAAATACGTCAATAGCATTCACTGCTCAGAAAACATGAAATAAATTACATTCTACAGCAAACTGTTTGTAGGAGCTTGAAACAAATTCTGCTAATTGTACTTCTCAGAAAAAAACCCTGCGGTTAAGATAACTAATCAGCTGGGAATATTGTAATCTGGCAAAGAAAGCTGTCAATTGGGGGAGGAATTTTTAGCATTGCTTATGAGCCAGAATTAGGACAGCTACAAATGGCTCATAGTATTTGGAAATATTTGAGNCATATATGTGTATATATACATATGCATAATGTATACATAATTATTATGCATACATAATGCACATATTATACACATATTTAATGCTAAAATACAGGTTTCTGTTGTTCTACTCTTCTTATTTTAACTGGAGAAAACCACATTCTTCCTCTGTGCCTCAGTGTAAAATCAAGTAAAAGAGAAGGGAAAATATTTGTTTCTAAAACTTTGAAGTATGCTTAGAGATTCCAGTGTCTACAAATTCTCAAGAAACTAAAGAGAAAAAGTGACTGATTGACAGTTAAAAAACCAGCTCAAGAAATGGATGTGATGTTACACTCAAACCTTACCTTAAAATCCCTACTGCTGTTCCCAGTTCCTCCATCCTGTCCCACGTTCCATTAGAAAGAGGATGGTTCAAATTGGTCATAGGGATTTTTCTGCTCTGTTATGGAGCAACAAAACCCTGAAAATAATGCTTAACTCAGGAAAATCTTGCCTTACACAAAAGAGACCCAAGTGAGAAACATTTGAGAGCAAAAAGAAAACTACAGAAAAGTGTTATCAAAGCTTCAGACAGTCACCTCGGTTTTCAGGAGAAAACATCACCAAAATAACCCTTGCCTGTTCTAATTTATCATTTTTCTATCTTACATAGTTAGGCATTATTATCTGTTATCACAGATTGATAAAGTGTTCTTGGACTACTCTTAGTCCTTGTTAAAGAGCTCTGAACAAAACACAGTGCATGTTACAGTCTGAAGAATCCAAATAGATGGAAGTGGTACAGAGATGTGGTCTCTTTTGCTTGACTAGTAAATATAATTTTGGGGTAAAACTCCAGAACAACCAGATAAAATCCAGAGCTTATTCAGATAGCTTGTATGTACAACGCTTCTATTTTCCATCTATATCAAACTACAGATATTGCCTATCCCTACAAAATATGAGAGTCTTCAACCTTGAAACAGTGAAACTTGTGAAGATGGTGTTATATAATGACAATATCACTTCACTTTACTTCCTGCAAACAGGGGGAAAAAAATAACTTTATATATCCATGCATATTTTAGGATCTCCTCAGACTTTTAATTCTTCACTGGGGTAGATGAAGTATTTGTACTCAAGGCTTTAATAAGCTCATCAGGGGAATAACCACTAATGATTAAAAAGTCAGAAAACAAAATTTGCAACCTTGAATGGCACTCAGGCTGAAGTGATCCGGCACATTTAGTAAAGATCACATCCCAATTAACTAGAATATTTAAGGCATTTATGGAAATGGGTAGCTCTGTTTCTCAAAAGTTAATAAATAAATTTCATATGATTAACAACTGGAGTGTTTGCCTATGTACATGTTATATGATATCTTTAATTAAAAAAAAAAAAAAGAATTATTATAGGATCTATACTAAAACTGAAAGACTACTGAAGGAAATCCACAGCTTCTAAATTAAAAGTAATAAAATAATGGCTAACAGATGAGAGAGAAAGAAATCTAATGGGTTGCATTAAGTGTAAGATATATGTTGGTATAGGCATAAAGCAAAGGACAAAAGTTACTTCAGTTGACTTTACTCCAATCTAAAAGCAGTAATGCAGATCTATTAAAAAAAAAATAAAAATTACTCAAACTGGAGCTAGGACAGTGCCAAGCAGCACTGATGTAACAGGGAAATGCTGATTAGAGAGAGAGCATTGAGGTCATGTTCTAATTGAAGACTAATTGATCCCATTCCACTGGAATCAATGAAGCCTTTAGCAGTGACTCTGTGGCCCCGAATGCCAAAGGAATGCCCTGCAAGCCCTGCCCGGGGCACACACAGAACCCTGGGGGCAGCCCTGGGGATTCCTCACAGGGAGCAGTGCCACAGGTGCCAACCACAAACCCCCCGTTCTTCATGGGTCACACCAGGTGGCCTTTGTGCTTGGTGGCTTGACTTAGTAAAGATCACAGAACTGCAAACTTCTGGTCAAATCCCAGACATGGCATTCATGTGGGAGATTCAAATGAAGAATCTACAGAACGTCCAAAGAAAAATATCTGTCTGTGCTACCATAAACAAGAAGAAAATGAGGTGATGCAGTGAATAAGGTCTGATGCACACAATGATTCACAAGTCACCTCTGATGAAAGACAGGCCATTACAAGCAGTGTAAATGCAATGTTTTCATTCTGGACCTCCCATACATTGGTATAGTCATCAAAGACTTAGACTGCAACTGCTTATAAAAAAAGAAATTAGCCACTTCTAGTCCTACTAGCAGAACACCTTTTCCCCAGTGTAATTATTATTAAATCCATCTCCTGCTTCTCCAGTTACCAGTTTCTTTGACTGTGACTCAAATAATATCTGAGTGACTGGAGTTGACTGTGACTCAAGCTCAGGTATTTTCTGAACACACTGAAGTGCCTTTGTAGGGATGAGTTTGTTGCTTTTGTTGCCTCTCTCAGTGAGTCCCCTTTCATCCCTCACTCCATTCCTGGTGACAATTTGTGGTGCAGCTGGAGGTGCATTGAGCCATCACCACAGGACTGTCAGTCACTGCACTTCCAAAGAACACCTCCGGCTTCCAGCCTCCGAAGGGAAATACACTGAGCACAGAACTGAGGAACTGCCCACTGACAATAAAGGTGACACTGCACTGCACAAGAAGTGTATTTCACATTGCATACAGTGACACTGGAAGTGCTTTGGTTGTTAAAGGAGGGCTCCATGTCCATTAATGCTCCATCCATCCATGGGGATTATCTTTACTGTATTGTGTTTTATCTGTTCCTCATTCTCTGTCACTGCAGAAAGAAGTTCCAATAAAGGCTATTTCAGATCCAAACCCAGAATAGGGAAAAGTGCAACATCAAAAGAAAAACCAAATGAAGAATTAAACCCCAGCACTGCACAACAGTCAGCCCAACCTGAACCATTCCCACCCATACAGTCTGCAGCCTTGTATTTCTATGTTTGCTTCTTTTTTTCTGTCTCTGTTGAACAATTACAATTATTTCTACTCCCATCTTTCAGTTAGTACCCTTAATGGTGACACCGAAATAATTAAATCACCTCCAAAACATATTCAGGTTTTACTACTAATTCAACATGAACATGAGAATGTATATTCTGAGTCTTTTTGAAAGCAACATCTCTGTTCCATCAGAATTAGCAGGTTTGGAGCTCAATATATACACGAAAACAAACTTCCTTGTCCAAGTTCCAGGACAGCTCTGTAAAGCAGAGTCCTTGAGTTTGCAAGGAAAAGGCCTCAGCACCCCATGTTCTGAGGGAACAGAACCAGCTGAAAAAACAGTAAGAAACTCATGAAGGAGTTGGAAAATAACAAGAACAAAATAACCAAACTCAGGGACAATTAAATAGAAAGATTTCCATCAAACTCTTCAAATCAACACACTCCTAGGTGTTTTTAAACACTGTTTAAAAACAGCACTGTTCCAGACTGCTAAGAAGCAATCAAAAGAGGAGTTATTACAAACCATGGATGTAGTGTTTATACAGAGGCCACAGTTCACCCTCCAAGAGAGAAATCATTTCTGAAGGGACCAGGGCATACAAATGTATGAGCCCTGAGTCCAAAACCACAGCCAGATGTTGAAGACTTGTCATTAAAAATCACATGAAGAGGCACTGTTTGCAAAACAGTTTCATCCCAGAATCTCTTGACTGATGCTTGAACAGCAGCCCAGATTGCCAACTGGCACCAGGTTAGGAAGGCTCCTGAGCAAATTGCCATTTGCTGGTTCTTATGGAAGCAGCACACTCCACTCCCCCTTCCCCACCCCCTGAGCAAAGGCACAAATACACACTTTATCTGGAAACAACAGGATCACTTCAGATTTCAACCCTTTCTTCCTATTTCCACTGTCTCCCAGGGCACCCTCCCCAGCAAACCCCAAGCTCTGAATGCTGTACAACACGAGGAAGGCTGTTCCTCAGGTGCACTGTACCAAATCTCCCTGCTGGAAAGCAGCCTCAGCCTTCCTGCTGCTCTTCCACAGCCTCCCCTGCTTTGCTTTGCCTTTTAGGAGCCAGCCTGTCCAAGCAGCATTAAAGCTCTCCCAGGCCTCTGCAGACTGCAGCTGAGAAAGATCAGGGAGTGGAACCTGCTGTGCTTTATCTGCACCCTGTTCTCCTTCAGAGGGTGAGTTTTTATCATTTTATACACCAGATGGACTCTGGAAACTCATTTCTGCAGGAGTTCATAACTTATTTTACACAGCAGCGTCTGTGTCAAGTCCCAGAGGTGAAAGGAAATTATTGTGTGCCCCTTCTAGCTTAGTGGGAACTTTAAAACTAATTGAGCTGTGCTCTCCACAACCTTCAAGCAACAGTAATACATAAATAGGGCCAGTTTAGGAAAAGTCACTAGATTTTACTGATTTTGAATGAACTATAGGATTAGTCCCAGACAGGAGTTTCTTTTTGGAATCAATGTCCTTTCTTTTAACTAAATGACAGCTGTAAGTGGTATCAGTACAGTAAAGCCAACAAGAGTATAGTTATCCCACAGATAAAATATTCAAACTATGACTTTAAAAACGAAAGCCATTAGTTGCACTGGAATAATAAGTTTTCTCTGAATCTAATGTAATTCCCACTGAAACAGATTTTCTGAACTGAAAAAGATGTAGTTGAACACTATTCCACATGAAAAATTTTTGAAAGCAATTCTGTAAAAGGAATTCCTCCATAAACCACATTCCTGCTTCATTAACCCTCATATAGTTACAGAAAATTATAATGTAATTATTAACCTTAACAAAGATGAAAGGGTCTCTGCAGAGACCCTACAGTATTAAGAAGTGTACTACAACTCTGAATATTTTTTCATTTAGTAGGTTCAATTCCTTTTCAAAGATTTAATATCTGTAACACAGACACCACATTACAGGAAACAAATACACTACAGGGATGTAGGAAAGGAAAGGAAAAGACAGAGGATGAAAATGTTACACTCTGCAGTTTAGAGTGAACTTTTCTTGTTTCTACATTACACTGAGAAAAGCTGTTTTTTACTGAACCACTGATCCCTCTTTTCCCCCCAACACCCCACAGGCAAACTGGATCACCCACAGCCATTGGAGGGGCATGATTTGGGCTGTCAGTCTCAGAGGCTGCAGGCACAGCACCACAGGGCACTGCTGCTGTCAGTAATTGCCCCAGCAGAGATGCTCTCTGTGTCTGCAGCAGCACAGCGGCCTCACCTGCCAAAGAGAGGCTTGGCTGGCCAAGATACTCTGCAGAAACTGAATTTCAAACCTCCCTTTGGCCCATTCCCATCCCCTTACCCTGGCAGGGCAGGCTGAAGGGGAAGGCAGGATCAAGAGATTGCTTAGTAAAAGTTAAAAGATTCTAAGCCTATCATAACCTAAAAGAGGAGTAGTAAAAAGTGAACTGAAATGTTGAAGCAGATGAAAAGCCATTTATGATTAATGAGATTTTTATTTTTCATCTTTCCATAACTTTAATTAAAACACAAAGAGCAGCTATGAAATGCAGCTCTTTACTTTGTGGCTTTAAGATGAAAGCATGCTGCTGCTTTCATTCCCATCCCAGTGCCCCAACACCACACCTCTGCAATAAGTTTGTCTTTCAAAAACTATCCTGGGCCACATCAGAAGGATCTGAGTGTTCATGTCCTGTTCCTTGCATCCCACAGGCTGCCCTGTGCAGCATCCCTGGGCAAGGCAATCTCCTCCTGCTCAGTGGCACAGCTCCATGTCACGCAGATAATATTCACTGGGTCGGCATCAAAAGAGCATTTTGAGTCAAAACACACATTCAAGACCCAGCCAACCAGGACAGCCAGCTAATGATGAGTGCCTAACTTGGAGTCCTGCTCCAGTGAATGCCAAATACTTAATCTCCAGCTGCCACCACTATTTCCCACATAACCTGATCTGTCACGCACCCTCCGCAGAGCTGAGCACGATTCCTGCAAAAGCATAAGTGGCTGGGGGAAGCTGCCAGTTTGAGTGGCAGCTGAGCTTCCTCTTGAAGATCTAAAGCCTGGACTTACATTTCTGAAGTGACAGGCATCTGTCTTAGCTCTGTGGATGCAGCCTGTAATTGTGGGGGAGGCTGGCAGACAGGAAAATGGCCGGGTAAATGTCCCGCTCCAGTGGGACACGTCCCCAGACATGGAGCCCTACGCGAGGGATGGCACTGGGAAGCACAGCAGGCAACACTCAGGGAATTTCTCTGCCAGCTGGAGATGCTAACCTGGGCACAGCTGAGAAAGTTGAGTCCTGGGAAGGTGCCTTGCTCAGGAGGAAGGATGGTCTCTGCTGGAAGCAGCGGGGCAGCACCACTCAGTTCCAGAGGGAGAAAAAGCGAACAGTGAGTCCCTGGGGGTGATGCTCTCCCCACTGCTCCCCCCTTCTGTAACTGGAGGGATAAAGAGCTTTAACACAGGGTCAGACATGTGCTAAAAACAAGGTGAAGTTCCAGAAGGCAAATCTGTAAAGCCATTCAGACCCTGAGACCCCTCAGGGCTTGAGGCTGCAAGTTAAACTTTGCTTTTCCCAATCCAATCCATTGCTGCTGGAGCCGGGACACTGGACTGGGACAGAAAGCCATTTTTGCAATAACTTGCTTTTCAATCACATTGTCCCTTGCATTTCCTCAGTATAAAAAGAACAAGCACCTTGCTGATACAGGATAATCCCTTCCATGAACCTGAGATTTTGGCAATGTACTTTGAACAGCAGCACCTGGGAGATCTGCATAAAAAAACATAGGAAAAACACAATCCCTCAAGGGAGTTTAGAATGCAAATTACTGATGTGCTAATAAGATTCTTTATGTACAAACAGGAATGAAGAAATGAAGAATACAGGCAATTTTAGTAGGATACATACAGACAAAATTAAATGACGCTGTGGGAGTAATCCTCTGTAAAAGACATACTTTGGGGCATTTTATTTCTCACTGCTCAGTTAAATAAATGAATTGCCTAATAGAAAGTCAGAATTATGGTCTTTTTTTTTTTTTAATTTAACTAATGCTTCATTTTTTTAATTGCTTAAAGAGTCTAATTTTTCCAAAAGTACCTATGCAATCAAATATGCTGGAGCTACAAAAATTCATCGTCATTTATTATTTTAGAAAGTTCTCCAGATATGAGCTAAAATTTGAAAGCTAAAAATATGAAAAATAAGGCAGGAAATGCTGCTTTTAATTCCACTGAAACATGCTATATGCTTAGAATTATTCAATGTATCTCAAACCTTAAAAAAAAATCCAACAGCCCATTCATGTCCTTTTTTCATTTTAGTTAACCAAATGTACTTATAATTAATTTTGTCCTTATATTAAGAACATCTACTCCTCTATGAGCACATGGGCTCAGGATACTGAATGTATAAACCCATTTTTAGTTTTTGTGGTCCAGGGCAGAAATCTATTTCTAATCTTAACAGCAAAAACCTTAAAAATACTTAGTTTTACTTCTGAGGAAATGTAGAAATAATGATGTGAAAAAGTTCTAGATTGATAAGTAAGAGGAGTTTCAGACCTCCCCTTCACCAAAAAAAAAAAAA
>VXAC01007577.1:449024-604805 GCA_013399225.1 Rhipidura dahli | reverse complement strand
AGAGATATTTGGAAAAAAAGAGCAAATCAAAATCACAGTCTGGGGTTGACACCAGATAGAATCTGATGCACAAGTTCAAGGGGGCAGCTTCACCCAAAACTCTAAAAACCTGAGATGCTTCACCTTGCTGTATCCAAAGTGTTCTCTCTTCCTACTTTCAAGTAACATCAATCATTTTCCTGCATTAAACATTTAAAAAGTGTAAAAAAATAAAATACTGATATACTGTGGATTTTTAATCAACACGCAATTCAAGTCATCCATGACCATCAGAGAGAAAAAATAAAAATAGAAATAAAATTATTTACAGTGACCTTCTTGTGCTATTTTTTTCTTTTCATTTCTTTCTGGAATCACAAGAAGATTAAACCAGGAATGACTGGGAAGTTGATGATACATTTCAAAACTACAGAGGAGGTTTAATTTCTGAACTGATGTTTCACTCACTGGCTGTTACACAAAATCCAATGTGTCAACCCAAAGAGCAGCAAGAATTCCCTCTTTTAAAAAAAGGTTTTCTTCTTTTTCCACATAATTTCAATTTTTTCGTCTTTGGAACAGTGTAACAATGAGTGAGTAGCTCTTCTTTAATTGGAAGTTTAAATAGAATGGATACATTTTATAAGTTACATAAATCAGTGAAAGAGATTAGAGTTCCTCCCTACAAGAATTTTATCCAATTTCCAAGGGCTTGAAAAGATGGAGTTTTCTAATATATAAAGTTCTTAGAAATTATCTGACTTTGACAAAAGATTTTTTTTCTTTTTTTTTTTTTTTAACCCTGGGATATTTTAGAAGACAAATAACTTTTAATATTGTAAGAAATTCAGTATAACTCAGCACACTAACCCACGGGCATATGGTCTTTCATAGCATGCTGCACTTTGCTCATCTCTATATACTTAGGACTCTTAGATGTCTGAGCATCTTCCTCCAATTTATTGAAAAAAACATATATATTTTCCCCCTTTTTAAAAAATAAAACCACAAAATTAAAAATCCTATTAATTAGAGTTAAGTACCTGCTAATATTTTCCTAATTTATTTCTACCTTCAGCCATTTGTAGCCTCACACCATTGTTATTAATAAGTTATTATACCAACTTTAAAACTATATTAAAAGTGATTTTCTTTAGAGAGAGCTTCCATGCATGTGGATGGCTATTTGGTTATCCTGTGTGGAACATTTCCTGCAAAAAAAAAATATTTTTGGTCCCTCAAATGAATACTGCAAATCCTGCTCGTGCTTTTTCTGCCTAATAAAGAGCAATTATCTTGGTGGAAGGATCTTTGGAAGGAAACAGACTTAAAAGGCTTGGAAACATCAGTTTTCAGAATTCACAGCCTTGACTTAATGCTGGACGGAGGATTTTTTCTTTCAACTCTCTCCCACAGCCAGGTTCCTTTTTTTTCTCCTTTCTAGTCTTGGTAGCACCCTCCCGTTTCAGCATCCTGTTCCTTTTTGGAGAAAAAATAAAAGGAAAAAAAAAAAAAAACCCCACAAAAAAACCAGCTATGCAGGAGTGGGATTTGAACAGCTACTAAGTACATGACAGCAAAGAAACAGCAAGCAAGCAACAAAACAAGCCAAAAGTGGAATGGTTTGGTTTTAGGAGTTGGCTCCCCAGCTGCTCAGGATCCACTGTTGGTGTTGTTGGAAGAACAGGAGTTTCCCAGTGGAGACAGGGAGCCTGGAACTCCCCATTCCCTGTGGGATGTTCAGGGGCTGCAGGGGCTCCCTGACAGCAAATCCTGGCAGGAGCCCTGGGGGCAGCTCAGGAGCCTCCCACAAGAGACACAATTGCTCATTTGCCCCCCTTGCCTGAGCTCAGGATTCCTCTCCCAGTGCAGCATCACTTCCATCCGGGAATGCTGAGAGCTCTCCCTGCTCCAAGGCAGGGATCAGCAGGGGCAGCAGCCTCTCTAACACAGCCCTGCTCTTGCAGTGAAACTTCCTCCTTTTCTCTGCCTTTCCTTGGGATGGACAGGGACTTCATCCATTATCCAGCAGAATGAAACAGTGACTCCCCAGGGCCTCTCCAGAAAGGATGGAGATTAAGGGAACAGGAGAGGAAAGCTGGAGGTGCTAAAAGTGCCTTTCAGGAAAACCAGCAGAGCTGTGTTTGTCAGTACAGTTGTTCAGAGGGATGAAATTCCTGATGCATTTTCCATTCTATTTTGAAACTTTGGGATGCAATTTTCTATATAATTAAGAGATCCAAAAGCACCACAGTACTGGTTTCAACAGAATTTAGCTCAATACCATTCTTGAACAAAACACCCATCGCACCAACTAACAATAATCTGCCTCCTGTGCTACAAGGCAGTGTAAACAGTGAGTAGCTACAATTAACAGCAGAACATCTACACATGAGTTAAAATTAATGTTTGGTTAACGTGGCACTGCAGCTGGAGATGATGTATTATAAAGAGTATTGTGACAAAAATTCTGTAGCGATCAATTTAAAATAACCTTGTAAAGCTTAATTGCTATCTTACATGAGTAATGAATTGAACAAATGTCAGATCCCAGTAAAAGTGCCTTTTATCATAAATCAGTATTCCACATACAATAATTATCCCATTAATGCTGAATGAAATGCTTATTGAGTTTGTTTAGCATGCACTGTAAGTAGATGAAGTGACCAAGAATATGTAATAATTTCCTGACAAATGTATTTTAAAAAAAAATTACTTTGAAGGGGAAATAATATTTTATAAAAAGGCACTATAGAGAAGATAATTTTAAAAAGAAGCAAAAGTATAGTGTCCTAAATTCTCTTAGAGTTTCTGAGTTTAATAAATAAAAAAATACACCAGCAAACTCTAGTATCTTCCTAAAGCAAGAAGGCTGGCTCTATGTTTCATTTTGGTTTAGTTCTGTCTTATGAGATAAAAAATGGAGCAGTTGCCAATTTATCTAAGTTTAAAAGTCCCAGACTTGCCAAGTATGCTGTGATAAATAGCTTTAACTACCTTCTGCTCATATTTTATTACAGGACATGTCAAAGGGTTTTGTAGATTAAGTCTTCAACTTTATTGGTGATACTTTGCAGAAGATAGATAAGAAGGGCACTTAAGAGGTTTAGTGTGAAAAATACAGTTAAAAAGGTAAACAAACAGCAAAACTGTATTTTACATTGAAAATATCTACAGGTTTAGAAAAGCCTTTAAAGAAAGCTCAGTGTTGTTGCAATCACTGAGCAATGCCCTGAATAACCATGATCTGCTCTCTTCCTGAAATACATTTGTACAGATTCTGTCTACCTGAGGAACCCACGTGTCAGTACAGGGCTGTCTCAGCCTGGGACACTGAGGGAAGAAATCCTTTGCTGTGATATGTGACAGGAAATTTGGACAAACACCCAGATGTGCCAGTAATCAATTCCACGATCTCAGCACAGCTGTGACACTCCCAATGCCCAAGCACAGCCTCCCTCTGCCACATTAGGGGACACCATCAAAGCTGCCATCTCCTCTCCCCTTTCCCTTCCCAAGCTCAAACCCACCACACACTTTTCTCATGTCAGTTTCAAAGTAAAAACTCCTTTTCATATTTTTCTTTCTTTGAAAATCGCTATTGGCAGGATCTTGCCTCTCTTTGAACCATTTTGCTGCAGGCCACCACAAACACTGCAACAACCTCTTCTTCAACTTCACGCTGCTGTGACCAGTGAAAGGAATCCACGCATCTATATTTGCTGCCTCGGAAATTAAAGACTCAGGAAGGCTTACAAGTGTGCCTCCTGGTTCATTAGCAATTTATCTGCACCAGTAATACCCATTATCATTAAATCATTAGCATAAATCATTACCATTACATGGTCCTTGCCCTCATCCTCTAGAGCACATTAACTGATGTCTGCATAGTGACAGAAAGTTTCTGGAACTCTTTTATTACATTTTGCACAATGTATCAGGTTGGGTACTTCATGCTGGGAGGCACTTTTTGCCTGATATAGAGCAAATTACTCAAGTTATTAGGCAGCTTAATTCATCCTTTACCTGCTACAAACTGCAACTCCTCTCCCACCACCTCAAGCAGCGGTTCTTACCTGGCAGTTTTAACAACCCTGTATCCCAGAATGGGGAGTCTGGAAGTACATGGTTGTTGCAAGACAGGAAGAACAATCAATTGTTTAATTATCATATTATTCTGTCATCCTCATGACAGAAGCCTGGCAGATGTTACAAAACCATCCATCTAACAAACTGCCCTTCCTGAATCAACCCAGATTTGAAAAACAGTGAAAAAAATCTCAACATGTTTATGTAAGTGGGGAAGGAAATATAGATGGGAGAGAAACTCGCCAAAGATGAAGTCACCACAGTCTCCACTTCTGCCTACTATTTCTGGCACTCAACATACTTTGCTCTTCCCTTATATGTGCTTAGATCATTTGGAAGCCTGTTTTATTTTACAGAGTAGCTATCACTGTGATCTTACACATTATGAAATAAAAATATTTATTGGAAAAACATCGGGCAAGTGTGTTACTGATACAGTTTATTAAATTTTCAGGAAAAAAACCCAGGAAACTGCCTTAAAGAGTAGTCTTGCAAGAGTAGAGGAGAAAGGTCTATTTGTACAGGACCCTGTGCAGGGGATGGAAACAGCTCCTTTGTCTTGCCAGGACATATTTCCATTGCTGCTTTTCTCTGTCTCGGTTCATGGTCTTCAGGACTCTCCTGGTATTTAGACTGCAGACTCAGGCTACGAGTACAGGCAATCAAAAATTTTCTTTTTAAAACCCCTAAATACTGAATTTGTTGAAACAATGAAGTGATTATGACCAACTTGCAAAATAACTCATCACCAAGCGACAGGGCGACTCTCAAAGCTCTAAGTCTGCTGATTCAAGCTCAGAAACTTTTTGAACCTCAGCGTTAGCTCAGCTTCTGTAACTCCCTCATGCACAACATCACTGTTTTCACACCGTGCTTTCTTGTTGGTGTTCTGTTGGAATTATCAGCCAAAGCACCTGCTTCTCTCCCCACACTCACACTCTTCATCTGAGGCACCACTATGAACCTTCTCCAGAGTAAACTACCACACAAGAGAGAGCTTTTGTATGCAGGGGTGACTCTTGTGTGCCCACATGAGGGTACATGCCGACCTTCACCTGAATTATCTTTAAAAGAAACTAAAATGCTTTGCCTTTTAGCTCCATCTCTCATGTGATTCCTGTGACATCTACTGTCAGAACTCCACAGAGGAGACACAGCTATGCTTTTTATTTCATATGAGATGCTCTTAATATAGGTAGATCTTCTCCAACCGACACTGATCAAATGCTGACAGGCTGATAAACTATATATATACCACTGCTCACCACAAAAGCTGATGATATTCCTTCTTCCACCTCACTGCTAAACAAAATATAAAACAAAAGGAAAAATACCAACCTTTCTTCCTCTCAGAGACAGCCTGGAAATGATAAAACATAAAACATTTTTCTTTTGTAAATGTCTTTTCCAGAAAGATCACAATTTCTTTATGTGCCACTTTGCATTTAAAAATCAAAAAAGTTATTTATGCTTGCTGTTTTCTAATCATGTTTCCACACACTTCACAGATTAAAATACTTAATAAATGTGGGGCTAACACATTTCTCATCCTCCCACAATTTGTGGAACTTCTCAGAGCAGGCTTAATTTGTGAGCATCTGTGTAAAAAGTCTCTGGGAAGAGTGTGAAAGTGCTGGTTATGTTATGCCAAAGCTAATATTGCAATATACTGGCCATATTTATATGGCCACACCTAATCAACCTTCAGGGCTTTCCTGGCTGAGTAATTAAAGAATAACATTTGTAATTCTATAACTTTTTTTTTTTAATGACGTGACTCAGATCGTGTCTATCACAGGCTACGCTGTCCCTCAAAATGTGGGGTGAAAATTCTGTTGAAACAGCAAAAATTTTCCAGTTGACTCATGTTAAAAAACAAACTGTGAAACATAAGAACCACAGAACTGCACAGAATCAATCAGGTTGGAAAAGGCCTCTGAAATCATTGAGTTCAACCTCTGACCCAACACCACACTGTCAACCAGACCATAGCACTGAGTGCCACGTCCAGGCTTTCCTTAAACACCTCTAAGGACTCCAAAACCTCCCTGGGCAGCTCATTCCAATGTCCAACCACCATTTTCCTCATGAATGCTTCCTAATGTCCAACCTGGACCTTCCCACTGATATCCACTTAAATGTAAAAAACAGTGATCATTATCCTGTGCTATAGGTTACACAGGAAGAAAGTGAAGATATAGAAGAGATTCAAGGTGATGCAAGACCGAAATGAGAAAATGTACTGCTCATGGATGAATCAGCCCTAAAAAATAAACTATAAACACCAAAAAAAAAGGTGTCAAATGTAAGGACCAGAATTCACACAGACAGGCAATGTTGCTAAAAAGGCTGAGGGTAAATAAACATTAAATCAAGCTCTGCCAACTGTAAAGCAAAGGCTGTGCATCCCAGGCATATCCTGATGCTCTGTCCTTCACCTCCAAACAACCTTCCTTTGAGTGGGGTCCGGGCAGCATCAGCATCAGCTCTTCCAGAACTGGAGGTTTTACCATGTTTCCACCACTCAAAGCATGGCCCTGGGGTGAGTGGTTGCCCTGACTTGCACAGGCACTCTGGCCAGCAGGGCAAACCCACAAGAACACAGACAGCACAGGCTGCGTCTGGAATTTGCCAAAAAAGCAACAAAATTGCATCACTTTGCAAGAGTTTGTACAGCATAGCAAAGCTCACAAAACCACCTCCTGAGAGGACAAATCCTTCACAGAAGTAACTGGTGATACTGCAGCACAAAATGAATTGACTATTAGCCTTCAGCAAATGGGGTATTTATTATTTTTAAATCGTGCATTAGTGCTCAAGCAACAATGATATTTAGACTGCACATCAAACCACGAGAGTAGGAAAGTGGTGAGCTAAAACTGAGGACTTACATTAGTGATCTTGTATGCCCTGAGGGAGCACGAGACCTAAACAGATGCACACATAAAGTAAATAAGATGCAATGATACTGGGGATATGATGCCAACTGAGTCAGCAATATGAAAAACCTACTGCACAGAAATGTCCAGTGGATATCAGACTCCAACCTAAACAGACAGCTTGGGAACTGGAGAGATGTTATTAAAAGAGGGAGCAATGCTGAAACAAGAGCTAAGAACACCTCCAGGAAAAGCAGAGAGTGGTTCTCTCACAGTACAATGTCTAGAAAGAAGCACACAAAGCTCCATGCAGAGCACTCAGAGAGAGCTGGCACACACCAGCACACTATACCATCATGTTATATTTCTGTCTCTAGAAGTTCTCCTCAGAGAGCAAGCCGAAACATCAACATATCACTATTAAAAATTCCTGTTATCCTCCTACAGCTTTTAAGTTGTAGATATTAACAAAGATGAAATGCTTATCTGTTCAAACAGAAAGGCAATTTTGACCTTAGTGTATTAGTGTAAAAACAAAATGTGTTGTTTTGATATTTACAAGATGCCAGAATTAGCTGCAGTTCATAACCAGCCGCATGGCATCCGTGCTAAAACAGCCTTCCAAAAGTCCCTCTGGAGGAGGAGAGAAGGGAAAAAGCAAGAAAAAAACAGTTACCAGTAGAGGATTTACAAACCAGACTTTAAAAAGACTGAACTGAGCACTTGAGCTCTGTAGACAAAGGATTCATGAAGCCCAAAGCTAAGAGCAGACTTGGAATTTATGTCAAATCTTTCCCAAGACCAGCTAAAAGCCCGTGATTGCCAGAGCTGCTGGGGAGGATAAATCCTGCTATCCAAGGGGCACAGGAGGTGCCACGTGGATTAGGGAGAAACAGCTGGTTTGCACAAGCCACGCTCCTCCTGATTTCTCTGCACACCCTCACATTTCTCTGGCACAACGCGAGGCAGGGAACTGTTGTTACCTGGAGAAGTTTTGGCCGTGCAGCAGCGCTGCTGCCAGTCAGCCACCCCAGCTCTCGGAGCTCAGGCACTCAGCAACACAAACACAGAAAAAACTGGTTTTAACCAATCTCTGAGTCCTCAACAACAACGAGCAGCAGCGACACAGGGAGCACTGCAGTGGCATCAGTGTCTGGCTGTGGTGTGGGTGGCTGGAGGAGACCCCAACACCCACCAGGGAAACCCTTCACACCGGTGCCAAGATTTTTATTAAACATCTCCCAGCAACACACCTGGTACAGCTCTGGAGATTTCTAATTTTTATTTTACTCGCTTCTTATTTCAGCAGCAAACATCCTGCGTGCCTTTAGAGGAATATTAATGATGCAGAAGACCCAACCCTGAACCTGTGAAAGCTATTACTGTTCGCTCAGAGTAACTGGGCTGATGCCAGCTTAGTTCATTATACCGCCTTTGTTTGTTTCCCTGAAAACACGATGCTACAGTGAACCAGGGGCTGTTAATGTATTTCCATGCCATGCTGCATTTGTTTTTATTGCCAGGACTCCGTAGTTAATATAGCTGATACCTTCTTCGAGGCTGAGACATCTTAATGAGCTCAGCACAACCATGCACGGAGGCCACACCAAAGATCACTGCCTCGTGAGCAGTTTGCTGGGGAGGTCATGGATCACTTTCCAAACGCTACTGCTGGCTGCAGACTAACTAATGCAGCTTTAACAGGCTAAAAACATCCTGCTAAAACAAATCAGTCATTACAAATAAGTAACAATAAAGTGGGCACACGGGGCAGCGCGTGTACCGAGGCCATTGCAAGGCGATGGGAATTAGCTTTGGTACTTGGCACGGAGGGCTTTGCATACTCTCTTTTATTCTGGCAATTTCAGTTGCTAAAAGAGATCTTACTGTCAACCTGATGCATATATTTGGTATAAGGCAAAATCCCTTCAGCATCCCAGGTTCATTAAATCGTACCACTAATAAGGCTATGCCTGAGAGGAGTCCTGCCCACCCCTGTGCACTGGAACACCAGAACCTCGGGCAAACCCTGTGATCTCAGCCTTTAAAAGATCAGACAGTGCCATGCTAGAGGGTGGCCAGGTGAGCCCCACTCTGCTGACCTGCAGGGCTACAGATGGACCACGTACATGTCTTTGATCAAGACAGCAAGATGCTGTCTCTGAGGGATGGGGCTCAGTCTCAGCCCAGCACAAGATCTGCTGTCAGGCTTAAACTAAGCCCCTGCACTCTGCAGTTAGAGGAGTGGAGCTCCTCACACAGGTAAAAGTAGGATTGTTATGGAAATACGTACACACACATTAATGATAAGGTTCTCCTGCACTGCTCTGAGAATAAAAAAGTCTTTAAATTCAGACATAATTAAAAGTACATCCAATGAAGTGCTTCTCCGCAAAGCCACAAAAACATAAACAGAGCTAAAAAACCAAAAGAGAGATCTCAACAGACACCCATAGCAAATCCACATTAAATCCAACACCTCCTTCTATTCTAAATAACTTTTCACATTGATTTTCCAAGCATTAAGAGGATTTTTCTTTAGTAAAAAACTCCTTTCAGTGAGGGTCATACATGAAAGGAGTCCAGATCTGCTGATGTTCAAGAGCAGCTTGGGTACAGCTTAGAGCAACCTGGTCTAGTGGAAGGTGTCCCTGCCCATGGCAGAAGGTTGGAATGACATGACTTTTAAGGTCCTTTCCAACACAAGCCATTCTATGCCTCTATGAAACATGGGGTTTTTTTGGTTTTGGTTTTTTTTTTTTTTTAAATGAAAATTTGAGGTAATGATGGGTGCTTCACCACTGCCTTTTCCTCACAGTTGATTCCTCAGGTGCAATCTATGTCTCTCAGCTTTCTTTTCCGCAATGGAAAAGGAACATTTCCCTTGACTGTGCATGAAGTTTGTCAGCTACTTACTGTCATACAAAAATCAAACTGAAAAAAGTGAAATGTCCCCTAAAGAATCTCACAGTATTTTTTATACACTCAAAATTATAAGCCTGCTGGCAGCTAAAATGTGGCCACAAATGCAGCTGAGTCACAGAAAAACAGAATAAACACACCATGATTTATGGCTTTATGATTTACCTCACAAAAGCCACTGAGCTGTCTGGATGACTGCAATTTTCTCTTCCTTTCTCGACTTGGATTGCTCCCAATTAGAGCAAACTATTTTAAGACCTTTGAAAACTAATTCTTTAAAAAAAAAAAAAACCCAAAACCAACACAACAGAACTGTAGGATGCAGACAGGACAGTAAGAAATGGAGCTGAGAAGTGCTCAGCATCACTCAGTGATAGGGGCAGGGACTCAGCAGCACCAGGCTCAGCGAGCTGTCCCTGCCTGGCAGCAGCACTTCATAATCCAGCTCTGGTGTGAAGGCTGCTCCATTCCCATTGACCTCTGTAGGCTGTGAGAAGACTTGAAAACTGATTAGATCCTGTGGACCCTCCATCTCCAGCGCTCCCCCATGCCAGCTCTTCCTCAGCTATTTGTCCTGCACAGCTTCCAGAGGGGTTTCCAAGGGGCAGCAGCAGCAGCAGATCCCTGCAGCAGCAGCAGCATCAGCTGTGCTGCCCTCCCCGTGGCTGCATTATGGATGCTGGCAGTGTAACCACGGCGTGCTCTCATCTTTCTGGGTGCTGCTTCTGACAGCAGCGTGCCAAAAAAACAGAGAGGCCAGGTCTTAAAGGTCAAGGAATATTATATGCATCATTTCAACCTATCATCAGCTCAATATAAGAGAAAAAGAAAACGCAACCACCAAACCTCTTTTTTCTTTAAGCTTGGCTTAGTCAAGGGTGACCTTCTTCTGCCTTATTAAGGAACATTTATCTATTTCACGTTTCCAGTTCTTGTAGGGGAAATACAAAATGTTAAATAAAGTGTTCAAACCCATATACATGTTTGAACCAAGTATACTTCACAGAAACAGTAAATTAGCCAAGTCCTTCTTGCAGCACCCTTTTCTGTGGCAGACTCAAAAACAATGCTGTTAAAGGGCTTCTTTTAATATTCTTGCTCATCTGCACCATGACTGTGAGCAGTGCTGGTAAACAAGGAAAGAACACTTGGAAGGCAGTCCTGTGTCCAAGCCCAGTGCCAGGACTGTGCTCTCTATTTCACAAGCAGAATGGACATTAAAAATGGCCCCATCTTCCACACAGCTCTGCATCCCACCTTGAATACATATGAATCCATTCTCCCTCCGAGCTGAGCCACCTCCCATTATTCCTGCTTTGGTGACTGACCCCAACAATCCAAGCTGAAAACTGGAGCTGAAAAGTATTGGTGGATTTCTCCAGTTTGGGGCTAGATATTCAGCAGTGTGGAAAGTGTCTAAATAATATTTCCTGTCAACAACACCAGATGTGATTCTAGTAGAAATAATTGGCTGGATATTTATTTATTGACATTTCAAATGACCAAACACTGTTATCTCTTGATCTTAATCATCATTTGTACACTTTGCCATCTGAGCAAAGATCAAGGACCTTACCTGACCCCCTTCTAGAGCTGTCAGCAGTGTTTATTGATAGGCTGGAATCCTGATGAGGAATATGAAACTTAGGCTGAATTAATATGGCCCAACAAAGCACAAGATTCTGGTTTGGGTCAGTATAAAACACTTGTATGTAGCTAAATCTATCCCAAATTACCAATTTATAACAACCCAGACCCTCAGGGCATCAATTAATCCTGCAGTACACATTCCTAAACTCCTGCTCCAGTCTCTATAAACTGCTTCCAGTGAATGCAGGATTCTTCTCTGTCACAAAGCCTTGGGTCAGTTCTGGACAGGTAATCCACAACAGCCTGTTCCTCTGGCCTGGGCACAGCAAGCACGGCTGAAAGGCCCGAGAAAATAACTCCAAGAACCAACATGTAATGCACATGGACAGAGAAGGAACCGTTCATCAGCTAAATTGTTTCAAAGCCCATCCTGTTCCTTAGGCTGGAGACAATGGCTTGCTCACACAGAGCAAATTTAAAGATCAGGGTTCTTGACATGGTAGATGAGGCTCTCCTTCCATGCATTTTGCTCACGGTGTAATTTGATCATTAACAATCTTTGTGCCACTTCCAGATAAGAATGTCCTTAATGTCTTCTAAAGGCAGCATTTTTTCTCCTGAAATAAAAACCTTTTCAGGTTATTTTTTGTTAACCACAAAAATTTTCTTGCTGCCAGTATTATTAATATATTAATTATTTAACAGAAATAAATGCATCTGTTAATGTGTTTAATTAAGCATACAAAGCTCTTTATTTGATGTTATTTGTATTTAAGATTTCTTGTTTTCCCTGAAGTATTGATTATCCAAGGCATGATTCTTCTAATCTTAGAATCTAATACTCTGGGACTGAAGTACTATTTTATATCAGCATTTCTCAGCTGCTTTTATCATGAATAAATATATTACAAACCATGTTAATGAGCTGTTTAGTATTCCTATGTTAGACTTTTCCTCATTTTAAATGGAAATACTACTATAAAAATTCTAAGAATACTAGTTTTATGTGCACGATAATGATGAGATTCAAAGCAAATAAGGAGGAGAAAATCTGTGGTGGCAGTGAATGTGAAATGGATTAGTGCACCATCAATGTGCTTTACATTGGTATAAAATTATTAGGCATGTAATTAAGTAGGATCAATGGCACTGTTTGTTTTGGGGGTAACATATTAGCTGTTTTAGGTGTGTCATCTTTAAGAATTTAATTTCACACTTTAATGATCTTCTTGTAATTTCCTCCTCCTGCCATGAAGTCACACAGTCAGGGTGTGCACGACATCCACTACAGATCAAGGAGTGACTCGGGTGGAAGGCCAGGCCAAAGGCCCAGTGAGGGAAGATGAGAACAAGGCAAATTAAATAATTTTGTAATTGCAAAGGTAGTTCATTTCAACTGACCTTATTTATCAGGCATATTCAAATCCCTTGGATTGTTAGCAGGAAAGAAGTTTTATAGTTACTTGCAACACCTGCAGCTTTGACCTGGCTGACCTCAGAGACATCTCCAGTGCAGCCAAAAAGAAATGAGATTTGGTGTTAGAGGAGCCTAATGAGTAAAACCACAGCCTTCAGTATACTTCCATCTGCAAGCAGAAATTAAAAAAAAAAAAAAAAATCTAAAAACCCAGCTTTGGGTAAATAGGAAAGGGAAGATTATTCTCTGCCTTGGACAGAGAACTTACTACTGAATAAAAACCCAGCTGTGAAAATCAGACTGCTACTAAACTGAATTGTCTCATTTAGAACTGGGGATTACAAATCAATGGAACAAAGCTTTTGTTACTATGGAAAACCCAGTGTCTGAGCAGGTTCCCTTACTAATTTTATATGCTGGACAAAGCACATGCTGACACTGTGGTCCCAGCTCATTGCACGACCTCCTGCACGGGACTTCCCTGGGACTGAAAGCAGAGCCATGGATGCCAGCAACACCTGGGACTGAAAAGGGTGAGGAAGGTGCAGACAAATTCATTGAAAGGCAAAATGACAATAGGTGCTATTTTTTCCTATGAAAATATAGTCAGAGCAGACAGATTTCGGTAGAGAAAAATGTATTTTTCACTTTGTTATTGAACCAAACAGGTGTTATGCTTTATAACTGCTCTCTTAGTAGTAGAGCAGACATCCATTATTTATACTATTCATTATTTGTCCCTGGTTTTTTGTACCTGAGCTCACTGGCTTTAGGTTATGCAGCACTCTTCTAAATGAAGAGAAACACCTTAGACAAATACCTTTTCCTCTTGCAAAAAGAAGAGAAATACCTTGGACAACTTTAGTCTAAATAGTTTTTAAAAACTGCCTCAGAGATCAGTAGCCTGGTGCAGAAGTAGAGCAGAGAAAATAAGAATGAGTTAGAAAATGCCATCCCAATATTCTCCACAGTCTGAGCACAAAGGCAGCAAGAGACTCTCCTTGTAGCCCTGGCCTATTTATGAATGCTTAACGAGTGAAGGAAGGACAAGAAACACTTCAGAGGTAATTTTATTATACTATGAAAAAATAGGTTTCTCCCCCCTAGCCCCCCCACCCAGTTCTGTTGCAACACTTAAATAATTAAAAGTAAGTTTGCCACATCTTTATTCTGAAGTAACTCATGTTACTGCAAATCCACCATTAACAGCCATACCTGTGCCTTTAACGAGGTTACAAATGGCAGGTGGTAAAAATTAATTTAGCATTCTCTGTGAGGAAGTATAAACACAAACTTGGGTCCAGTCCTATAAATGGCTGCTCTCATGAGTAAAACTAACTTGAAATAACCTCATATTGGGCATATCCCAAGTTTTACATACAATTTAAGGTGTGTTTCTGAGGGAACAGCTCACAGTCCTCCAAAGTGGTTGCACATACACGCTGATGCATCTTTGAATAATGTCACATGAAGGGGGCTTAGCAATGCAGGCTTGAAAATGTTTCATTTGGCACAGTTATGTTTCCCCCAGAAGTATCTGGGCATGAGTAAGAGCTGCTAAAACATGGACTCCCTGCATTAGATTTGTACATCTGTAAGTTAACACAAGGAATTAAATCCTTATCAAATCTCAGTTCCTTTGAACTTATTTTCTGTATTTTCATTTTCTGCTTTATCAAGTTCCACTCCTTTGTCATAGTTACACACCACTTTGGTGAGCAAAGGTTTTGGTCTTGCACTGCTTCTTCATCCATAGCAAAGTGCCCTCTTTGCTGACTAAAAGTACTGTGCATGTCATCACTAAAAATACATATAAACTCTTACTTTACATCACTGCCCTATTTTCAAAAGGAGCAGTTTTACTTTTCTTCCAGAAAATCATCTGCTTCCTAATGCAATTTGTGTTCATTGGTAATTTTGAAGGAGAAGAAAAATGATAATTACTCTGGCAATTTTAGGTGACAAACAAGGAATTCCATCCAGCCCTCCAGTTAAACACGTGACATTTCTCCCAGGATAGGATCTACTGGCCAGATGTATCATTATAATTATGAACATTTGAAATGAGCCTCAGTGCAATTGGGGCCCCCAGTGAAGTAGCATCACCTCAGATAAAAATCTTTCAACAAGCCATTTCACACCCAAGATTGCTGTAATTTATAAATCCCTGCATTATACAAAATCACCTTTTGATGTCAGCAGAGCCAAGAAGGGGTTTGATGATGCCCTGGACTTGTGTTTTTTTCCTAAATGTTTCTACATTTTATCAATGTCTTAACGAATAGACAATGATTTGATACAGCAAATTGTCCACCTCCCTTACACCAGAGCTGGTCCTGGCAGAAAAACTCTAAATGGCAGCCTAAAAATCAACACCCTCACAACCAGCTTTGGGATTTGGCTGAATTATCCTGCAAAAGGTGCATTCCCAAAATGTTCTCTTTTCCTGATGCTGACTATTGAACAGCAGCAGCATGGCAAGACAGCAAGGCACAAAGGACTGTTAATGGGAAGATAAAAACTGAGACAGAAAATGAAGGAGCCAGCGTGTGGGTATCAGCAAAATAGATGAAACCTATGAGAAGGCAAAAGGAACCTGTTGAGGACGAGAGAGGAAAAATAAAGGAATGTGGAAAATGAAAAAGAGTTTTCATAGCAGTTTTAGCTGTCTGTCAGCAGAACTAAGAAAAAAGCTAGCAAAGTGTGAAAGTAATGAATAAAGTAACAGCGAGGATTAGGGAGAAACAAAATACTGTGTGAAAATGCAGTGCTAGAGTGAAAGGGCTCAACTGATGTACAGAAGGCCCTGAGAGATTTGCAAGGACATAAATATGAAAGGAAAGAGGAGAAAAGAAAAAAAAAAAAAGAAAAGAAAAACCCTGTTGTTAAACAGAACACAAATTAAATGGATTGTAAATAAATGTGCATAGAAATGGCGACTGAAATATCATGGAGCTGCTAAAAGAAGCCCAAATACACCCCCTATGCTGTAACCTCACACCTCTGCTCCCTCACTTGCCCAATGACCAGCTCCTGGCCCATCTGTGGGCATTTCCTGCCCCAGTTTATCTCACTGGGGAAGTTCTTTGACCCACAGGGCTCCTGTTTAGCTCCTCACTGGGGTCTCCTGTGTTGCCAGTGCAGGAGGACACATCTCTCCTGTGAAAGCAGAGAGCACAGCACCTGCACCTGACAGACAGCCCACACTCGAACCATGCCTCACACTGAAACAAGTGTCTCACTCATGGCCAAATGCTGCCAAGAAGGTCAATGCTAAGAAAGAAAAAATAAAGCCATTACACTCAGCTTAACAGCCAGCACAACCTCAGGAAAGATAAACTGTGCCAAGTGCTTCCATCTCTTCCCATGTGCAATTCCTTTTTTGGTTTGGTTTGTTGTCTTTTTTTTTGGCTTCTTTTTTTTTTTTGGGGGGGGAGGTTGTAATTTATAGCTTAGCTATGAAAAAAAATTGCTTTAGGTTAAAAGCATTAAAAACAAAGTCTTCCTCAAAGTATGAATTACTTTTATAGGTTTTTCAAAAGATTCATCTTTTCATTTTCTCGTCTTTTGAGTATATATCCCATTAGATCTGCTTCTGTGTAGGAATTGCAATTTTAGCAAGCAATTAATCCATAAATGAGCTATTTCAGAGTTTTAGGTATTGGGCATCACCCTTCAAAGGCTCTGTGCTGGCCTTGGATTACACCTCCATGTTGCCACAGACCTCAAAAGAAGCTCATTTTGCCAGCAATCATGTAATTGAATTCCCCGTGAATCACTTTGGAAAATCATGCTCAGGATAATCAGGCACAGGCAGAAAAAGGAGGCAGCATTTCTAATAACCATGTCACTGAGAGATACAATGACCTTTACATCCTTTAGCACTGAACTTCTTGTTGCTTACTTTATTCCAAAGAAAAATATGCAGCCAGGGAGCCACTGAAATTACACGTTTTTGATCCTGGACCTCTTCCCAGGGCTACCGAGTTTCTGTGCAATGACAGGACTGTGATTCCTCCCCATGTAACTCTCATCTTTGACACAGACCAGAAACTTTGTGGTTTTGACACCATCAATCCCCAAAATCCATAACTGAAGATTTTGAATATTTTGCACCACGTGCAACGGCAAAATGAAATCTCATTTCATGCATTATTCTGTATTTTATGGACTCAGATGGTGACAAAAACTCTGGCACTGCACTGAGTACAAGGGAAAATCATGTATAAGGATATTCTCTTATTATGAGCAGAAAGTATTTAAAAAACAAAGGAATTCTTCTTTCTTAAAGTTTTTGTGCACTCAAATCTCTTGCTACTCATATGCAAGGCACAAATCATTCCCAGAACACCAGAAATGAGCTCACCTTACCAAAACCTTTTGCCTACAGTAAAAGCTAATGTAACTGTTTTTATTGGCAAGGTATAAATAACTGTTTAAATATCTGCATATGTAACATACTAACTTCAGAATAAAAAAAAAAGTCAAAGTCTTCAATTACTTTTTATGGTAATTAATATGGCTGGAACCTGTTTGGGTGTTTGGACTATGTAAAGAACAATATTAAAGAACATTTAGACTGGAAACCAGAGCGAAATGAACACACAGAATAGAAAATAAAGTAGGAAGAAAAAAGGAACAAAGCACAAAACGTAACTGAGTATTTTTAGTCTTTAAAATGCTTTAAAGGAAATTAGCACAAGCAAGCAATTCTATTCCCTGCCAAATTCCAATGTTTGCCTGACTGATTCAGGGCACTTTCAAAATAATTATTTAAGAAAAAATACTTTTTATTGAGAAAGCTGAAATTGCAGCCCCCTACCTAATGAAGCTGCTGGGGGCCAAGCTGCTGCTGGCAGCCCTTTACAGCTCAGGCAGCAGTGCCTGACTCACCAGGAATGAGACTCTCTACACTCCTGACTGAAGCTGGACAGACCTTGCTCTTCCAGGATCCTTACGTTCAGCCTGGTGTTAATTTTAGTTCCCACAGTGTCACCTGCTATTGTCTGATCCCAGTAAGTATTTAAAGTCACTTCCCCTGACAAAAAGTGAACAAACTGGTTTACACAGAGAAGGCAGACGCTCGTATCCCACTGATGGGACAATGTGCTTATGCCTCAGAAGTAGCGTTACAGTCCATTGGGAAATTAGAAAAAGGAATTGCCTCTGAATGTTCTCTGGAGCCTCAGCAGCACTGCCTATATGCTGGCTGCAGCAGAAAGGAAATGCAGAAGCATCAAAGTTATCCCCTGGCCCAAGGCAAGCGCTCCCCAGCAGCCAAAGATGGGGAGCTCACAGGGAAGGGGAGCAGAATCAGTGGAGTGAAAGGTAGGAACATCCTCCAAAGATGCTCCCCCTAAGGATGACAACTGGGCATCAAGAGCAGCCCCAAACACCCCAGTGGAACAGGCTGGGCTCCTCCACACTGACAGCAGTGCAGGATTTGTCTCAGTGGGGTGCTTCTCTGTAGCCTTCCCAAAGAGCTTAGCGGGTGCGAGCATCATCGACACCCATCCTCTCCACTGCTTGCTCTAACATCCCATTAGCAACATCAGCAACCCCATCACACCAGCAAAACCACCTCTCCTGGAGGGGCTGAGCTCTCTGCTTTCTCAAATGATGGAGTAAGGAGAAAACAGAGGTCAGTCAAAAGCTGAAGCCCAGGTCACAGTCACCAAGATGTTTTCCACAGGGAAAGGGGGCAGACAACAGCAAACTACCTGGATGGGATGAAGCACAGCAGCCCTGAGAGGCTACATGCCAATAAAAAAGATGGCAAAGGCTTCAGCCAGAATGAATATGTTTTATAAGTCTTATCTTTAAAAGTGTTCCCCAACCACAGCAGCTTTTTGCAAGAAGAGCCTCAGTGAGAAACGTGTTTTATTTCAGGTCTGTACAAACAGTATCAGAAAAGTTAATACTCCTTCAAAACATTCATCTTGTTCTATCAGAAACACTTCTTCTCACCAGCTAACATAAAAACTGGCAATACTGTATTGCTGCATTAAACACTTAATTTAATTTTATGTAAACTAGCAGTAGTTTCATAAAATTGTTGATATTTGTCATTTTGTTGTGGTTCATTTCCTACAAGAACTTTAAAAGTTTTCCACTACTGATAGGAACAATCCTGATACAGGGAGAAAAAGGGAGTACACGTCATCTCAAAGCAGATTAAATTAATACCTGGCCATCAACAAGTTCAAATATCTTGCTGAAAAATAGGTGTAAGCAGCTGTTTTATGTAGCAGATTCCTTGTTCAACAGTAACTACGCACATCAAAATCATAAAGAGTGAAAAACACAAGTTCACATTTTCCCCTCACGTCCAGCATTTTCTTCATTTACCTTTAGCAGCTTCATGGCAGTGCACCTCCAATGTATGCACATTATTTATTGATCTGGGATTTTTCCAAAGCTACTAAAGAGTGGTTTGGGATCTCAGCTTCTATTGAATTTCAATGAATCTACTCATAAAAGAATTAGGAGCTTTAGGAAATTTTATCTTCATTGTTTCATACCACAAGAGCAACATTGCATCCAATTATCTTATCCTTTGCTGGTAAAAGAACTACAACAGAGGTATCCAATTAACAATTTTTAAGCTTCTGAAACTAGTCTCCCATAATTAGCATCCAGAGAATGAAAGACACACTTTTAGCAAACAAAGTGATAGCTTTTAAACAAGGCACTTCTGGTTGCTGCATTTCTTTGGCTCCTCCAACTTCAGTTTAATCCTGATTACAGAAGGTGACATTCCCTCAAAATCCCAGAGGAAGATAATTATCAGAAATAATTTCAACATGTTACAATAAGGCTACATCTACTCAAACTTCCAGAGACAGGGACCATTCAAATTTGATGATTTATAAATGGAAACTAGAGTTGTTTCAACTCAGGACCAGTCAGCCACAAATAAATTGGGTGGGTGGAAGGTATGCAAACAGTATTTGGATAACATTTAGGAAAGTTCAGATACCAGAGCAACAATGTCAGGATCACAAACAAAGGGCAGATGGGGACAATAGGAGAGACAAGAGTTGCAGTCTGGCTGTGCAGAGTGAAATGTTTTCAGGATTTTGTTAATGCTAAAAGAAACAAGTGTCGGGCACTTTCAGACTTGATGTTACCTTTTAGAGCCCCCCTTGCAGGAGATGCCATATTGCAGGGTTTTGTTCCCTCTCCCAGGTTATTCATGGCATTCAAGCTGTACTTGGGCTCATGGATGGTTCTACTGGGCAGCTGTGCTGCTGCAAAGCTCTGCTGCCTGCAATCTGCCACAGATGGATACGAAAGGAGCTCAGGGGAACCTCGTGCTCACCTCAAGTCTCCCTTTGCAGGGCACCTCTCAGGTGCTGTTCCAGCACCTTCCTCTACTCTGTGGCTGAGAGACAACAGATCAGCCCGTGCTGGAACTGCTGCACCCAGAGTAACAACACCCAAACATAATCAGTGGGCACAATTTCAGAAAGAAGCTATAGAAAATAAGCAAATTGTCTCCCTGCTCCTTTGTTTCACCTTGCCCTGGCACAACACATTCTGACAGAGAGGCATTGGTGAGCTGAGATTTGAAAACAACACGCAAGCCAGATGAGTTCTGAAGCTGCAAACACACAGAAAAAGCCTTAAGTACTAAATGGAAGGAGTAATTTGCCCATGCACCTTTTACATCTCAGCTCTGTTAGGAGGAGGCTGAGGAGAAAAGCAGGTAATAGCACATCACATCAAATATTTGTCTGGTTTTAGAAACCATGGTATTCCTTGGGCATGCATTACTTAGGATGAATATGTTATTCAGAGGTACATTTGTGGAGTACAAAACACACAGGTACTCCAAAATAGCAATGTTATAAACTGGATCTTTAACATACGATCAATTAGTGAAGTTCTCTACTTATGCCACTATAGCAGTTGCTGAGTTAGGAAAAAATACTTGCAGCTTAAGACCAATACTTGTGGCAAGAATGGTAAAAGAAGCATAAAAATCCAATCAAAACACCCAAAAGAAAACAAGCAAGAAAAAAAAAACCCCAAAAAACCAAAAACCACCACTAAAATCACCCTCAAGAAAATGAGTCTTACACATTGGTGTTTCTAAGTAGTAACCGCCTGCAGCAGCCAGCAGTGAACTCAGATGATAAAAATGGTTGTCACTATTTCTGTTTTTAAACTTTATGGTTTTTAACAGTGGATTTGAGTTTTGTACTTATCCCACCAAAATCACCTGTCAGGTGTGTCTGCAGGCAGCCATTTTATTTTTCCTTTTTACAGAAAGGCCCTCTGAACGTTGGCATCAACCTCCAGACTCACAGCTATCTGTAAAAGCCAAACTGCCTGGCCAGATTCTGGGCTGTCTGATAAAGTTCTATTGATTTCAAGTGAGCTTGCTGATTTAGCCTGCTGAAGATGATCAGCATCATCTGATTAAGTTGAGTAAATTGTTTTTTGAATCCTGACTATTTGCAAAAGCCCTATGAACAACCAAGAGACCACCCAAGACAGGGTAAAAATTACTTGGTCAATAGTTTTATTAATACATTTTATTTTTTAAAAAAATCAATTTTCTCACTAACAACTCTGGAACAAAAAAGCAACAGAATTTGTTCACTAAATTATTCAATTTGAGTTACTGAGCCAGGTTCCTTATTACTGTAAAAACCAGCATCTTTAGAGAGCAGAAAGAACTACAGCTGCTAAGAAAAGGAAGAGAACACAAGTGTAGGTGCTGTAGGAATTCAATTCTGGTTTTATAAAGCTGTTTGTGAGACCATTTAGAGGAAGATGAGAAGCAGAAGGGGAACAGACTGGTGCTGGAAGCTGTCTGCTGACTCAAAACAACACAGGCAGAGCCAGGACAGCTCCATCACACCCTCAACAGCTCAAGAACGTTGTGCCTGCACAGAGCCCTTCCCCAGCCTTTGCCAACACAGAATTCAACAATAGCTACAAATGCCACCCTTTCCTCCTCTCTGTCCCATTCTAGATCTCCTTACAACCACTGATGAAGGAACTAGATTGTAGGATTTCAGGTGGGTTCCTGAGGCAATTACTTGATACAGGCATATCATGTGTGTTTGTACAGGAGAATAACTTTCAGGTTCTACAGCAAAACTTGGTTAAAATGCCAACAGGGAAGAGCTCACAAAGCTATTTCATTCCTGGATGTTTTCTGCAAATAGATGCTTGAGTGATGAGACTAACAAGACTTCTCATATTGTCACCATGGGAAAAGCTGCAGCTTGAGAATTTCTGTCCTTTTCTACACTTTGAAATCCCCACAGGAGAGAAGTTAAGAACTTCCACTTGCAGGAAAAGCTTTGATCAATGCTTGCACATTATTAGAACCCAGAAAACCCTATTACTAGGCACAAATCCACAGAAAATCAATCAAAATCTATTTGTTTACGGCTATAGGAACAACTAGCAATATCTGTCAGGCTACACCAAATAATTCATCATATGTAAGTCAAAAAAGAGCTGACAAATAGGGGCTGCATTCATCTATAAACAAACAAACACATGACTCAGTGCACAAAAACTGAATGCGCTGTGTCTCTGGCATTAGCACCAGGGACCAAATATATCTAAGAATATTTTTAATGTAATTTATAAGTTCCTACAGACATCACGGTACAAAGTATCAGCAGAAAAGTTCAGGACTATTATATCCATCTTTAATGAGAAACAACTTACCTGACAAAGACAGAGTAAGCAAACATATTTCAACAATTTGACAGAAAATTACGCTGACTAAAAAAAATACAGAATCATCCAGTCCAAAACAAAATTGTGAGCAATTATGTAACAAAGTTTCACCCAATGCCCCAGCGCTGTCACTCAGTTCTCACTCAGTCCAGGGCTGAGTTGAACTGAGAGGGTGAGAGAAGGCAGCAGTCCTAAGGTGATTATTATCTCAGCCCACAGTCAGCCATTGCCCAGGCACCTCATTAACCAGCAGCTTGTCAGCAAAGGGCCATGGAAGCTGGAAAAGAGTAAGGATTCAAACACCTTCCTTCTGTATAACCAGAAGAGCCACGGTGCTGACTCCTGCCTTTGGCTTAGGCTTTGCCTGAGTAAAGCATCTGACACAAACTGTTCCCATTTGCAAAGGGGAAGGTGTTGCTGAGAGGACCACACTGGTTGATGTTAGGATGTCTCTTTCCCACCCTTTCCCCTTTCCTTCAAGCCATCAATAACCTCCAGATGCCATGGTTTTTACATAGCTTGACTTAAAATGCCATTGCTGATCACAGGTCTTACAAACCAGTACAATAGCCATGTAAAGTTCTCCAGAGGAAAATACCTGGCCATACAGCAAGCTGTTAGATTTGGAACCACATGATGAATATCATGAGGCAAGTTAAAAACTCTGTGTGTGACCATTTCTGTGCTCCAATCTTGATATTCATTAGTCAGAAAAACTTCTACCTGTGCATATTAAACCCTGTGCTTGAAAACACCTCAGAGGAGGCAGTAATGGACCAGCAATGCAGTAACAAAACCCCAGCTGTACCCAATGCTTCCCACTGCAGGATGCTGCTGCTGAGAGCCCCAAAGTGTGTCAAAGGTGGTTAATCAGAGCACCCTGCCACAGCCCCAGAGGCAAATCTCTGACCTGTTCCAGAGAACAAGTGCGGGAGCAGGAAGGCTGCAATCAGCAGTGTTTGCCCAGACAGAAATGGCTCCCAGACATCTTGAGCTTCTGTCCCTCATTTTAAAGATTAGACTCCTAAATACTCTCTGATGTTCAATATTTTCTCTTTTCTTTGAGCAGCAAACCCTGTTTCCAGCCTTCCTGATTGTTAGTATTGCTTTGATACAAAATACGTGGTTCTTCTCTTACATTCAGTGATTATTCTGGGGATAAAATCAGGAAATTCCCGCATTTTCCTCAGAACACAGGAAACAAGGGAACATTAAGATTTAATAACACCTCATCAGTAGTCTACAAAGCCGGTAAGAAAAACATCTGTAAGGTTGCTTACTCTGGTGTTCAGAAGCTCTTAGCCACATCAGAAAAACCAAAAAAACCCAACAAGGTCTTCACTATAATTAAATATGTTTCATTAAAGCTTTCCATCATCTTCCTTTCTTCGCTTCTCTCCCCCTCACAGCTCTCATATCTTCTTTCATTCCCCCCTTTGATGTTTGTATGCTTTTCATATTTGTATTGAAAATATTGTGCACTCCTCTTCCACCCCACCTTGCCCTAAATGTGTTTAGAGGAGCACATTTTCCTGTGCCTGACTTCACCTCTGCCCCTTCAGCCCACTGACAGCTCCGTGAGAGCAGAGGGCACACCTGCTCCAGTGACAGTGCTCATAACAAAGTGGCACAAGAACAAAACACCTTCCATCTCTTCCATTTCTCCTGTCTCTCACCTACACAGAGAATGTAACCAGCTCCCCTCCACAGGAAGATCCACACAGGATTTACAAAACAATACTGAATCTGCCCTTTCAGTTGTGTAGTTAGTGTGACTGAACATGGTATAGTTAAAAGGGAGATAAAATAAAAGGGTGGCTCTTCCTTTACTCACAGGTGTCTAAGGACTCATCTGAATCATCGGGACAGTCGGGCTCCCCATCACACAGCCAGTGCCAGGACACACAAGTGACTCCATCGTGGCACAGGAACTCCCCTGCGTCACACAAGGGATGCTCTTCTGGAAATGAGAATGGGTTACAATGAAATGGTTAAAGGTGAAAGGAAAAAAAAATATGGCACAATGAAAATGAAAAGTGAAAATGACATTGTTCTTAAAAGAAAAAATCAAAGCAAATGATAGGAACAATATGAAGCAATAATTTAATGGTATCTGATACCCTCACTCAGGGAACTTGAACATCCAGCTGAGGGTTCAGTGGGAGCTGCCCATCACCCTTCCAACCAGACAGGAAGAACATCACCATGAACTGCTTTTACAGAACAAAATTTTATAAAAATCTGTTTTGTTTTGTTTTTTTTTTTTTCCAAATATTTCACCATGAAGTAAATTTGCTCACTAAATAGAAACCAACAAGCTTTAATGTCATGTTACCAGCAGGGAGGTCACCTACACACCTCTCCTGACACAGAAAATATTTTTAAACTGTTTAAAGTAATCAAATTTTCAAGGATGTGTTTTTGTGAGCAAAGTTCTACTTAAAAAAAACTTATCTATTTTCAGCTATTTCCTTAGATGCATTTTAATGACCAAATCCCACCTCATTTTTATATTAAAATTATTTTATAGTTCCCATGACAAATTGGCAAACAAAGAATTTAAAGTCAGTACTGGGGCACCTTGAAAACAATGGCTTTTAAAAGAGGGCAAGTCTGGAAGTTTGGCACACCCACACTATCTGCTGCCTTCAACCACTACAGGCTGATGTCCTTGAGATCTAGAGTTAATTAACTCAAGACTATTCCACCATTATTCAATGTAAAACTATTCTAATATTAATTAAAGCTCACAAAACCTCTGTGCAATATATTATATTCATTTTATCAATATATAAATTACAGTGGTGTCTTCCACAAGGTTACATTGCAGATTGCTGGGAAAAGGTTTCCTCATTATTCTTGCACTGGCACAAGAGAGAAATAACTTCACCGGAGTCAATACTGTCACAAAGACATAAAACCAGGAATAAAGAAGGAGACAATTAACACCCAATCCACTTGTAGATCTCTCCATCAGTTTAGTTCACTCCAAAAGCCATGGGATGTATTATTACTAAAGGAAACAACAACAAGAACACTTTATTTAAGTTATCATTAAATCATATCCTGTGTGCAGGCCTCATTTCCGAGGTCAGGTTCCCAACTGCTGATGACAATCAGTTTCAAGCAAGCCAAACTTGCAACTACTGTGTAGATATATTTCATATTTCTTAAACTAAGTATATCACAGCTTCTATAAGCCTGCAAGAGTGAAAGGAGTTTTGTTATATCTTAACTCCTTCCCCTCAACAGCAAAAATGAGTGACTGTATAATTAAGAGTGTAAGTTTACATGGAGTGGTTTTGCTTAAAGATTTGGGGAGATGATTAAAGGCCCTTCTTTGATAGCACATCTTGAAAAACCATCCTGGAAGACAGAAAGAGGGAGAGAGTGTTTGGCAAGTTTTAGCATTTCAAACCTCAGCAGCAGTATGAGAAACACACAGAAGAACTCTGTGGTATTTGGGTTTAGAGTATTCTTGAAATCCATGATAAATTTCTGTTTGTACTACAGGATGAACGGTAATTTTCTGTGTATTGAACATCTGCTTATAACAGACCTGGGAATATTAAAGTTGGCACTGCAAAATATGTCCACTTATTTATTCAACTCGGGAATGATTACTCCTCAGAGCAAAAATAGTTGACAAGTCTTTCATTAATTAAGATTAACAAAATACATTTTTTTTATTTATTTATTTTTAGAGTTGAACTGACAGCTAAGTGAAAAAAATATTACTGAAAGAATAAATACAGAAATGCAAAGTTGTGGAAACACTTCTAAAGTCAAGGTCACACAAGTGTCTGGTTCTCCATGAACCTCCCCAAATATGTGGACGTACAATACCTATAGAATGGAAATCTGGTCTGAGACAAAACCTGGCAGGACGATTATCCCTCCCCTACTGCAGCAGCTTCTTTCAAATCTGCAGATGGTCACACATGTCCACACAAAAAAATCCTTCATTTGCTCCTCTTTTGGGCAAAGATTACGAAAACAGCCTAAGTAACTGGATATAAAGGAGTTCCAAAAAGCAATTTCATACATAGCTCAGAATTCAGCATGTGTGCCTGAAAAAAAGGCTTGTTTGTTACTTTTTTTTTTAAATAGAAATAATTTAGCTATTTCCATAGTATTTCATTCTTGGTTTGAATTTTATGCAACAATACAGAAATTATGGAGATCTAAGCTTTTTATATTCTCTATCTCAAGAAAAACCTAGCAGAGTGAAAAAACCACTAACTTACAAAACACTTTGAAAAATAGATTTTGTCTAGAATAAAGCAGTTTAATATTACCTCAGGGTTTTATTGGCACTGAAAGTGCCTTCTCAAACGTTTTTATTTTGCATAACTATAGAATTAGTTTTATTTTCAGCTGTTATCTTTACAGAATGAATTGGACCAGTTAATCACAAACACGCACTAATTAGGGAGCTTTAAAAAAATACAACAAAAACCACAACGACCCTCTTGTTAAAAAATAGTCATCTCTGATGGCCCAGGAGTGAATACAACAGTTCTTTTCAGTGACACCTTTTTCCTTTTGCACTATGTGAGCTGCGCAGAAAAGCTCCCAGCGGATGGGAAAATTCACATTTTTAACATCCCGGTTCTTTGAGATACAGAGCAGATGGTGAGAAGTCATCCCTCTATGGGTAAATGAAAGCTTTGCCTCCCTAAGGAAACTACTCCTATACTCCTATCCTGTGCTGCAAACACCTGGCAGTGCCGCTTAGAAGGAAAGTTTAAAAAAAAAGAAAAATAAAAGCTGGCGCCTTTGTTTTAAAGTCAATGTTCCTACAGCCAAAAGCAGCCAAAAGCAGCCAAAAGTTGATTTTTTAATTTTTTTTTTTTTTTTAAAGATAAGCGTATTTTAAAGAGGAAAAAGCTCAAAATCTCCATTAGGAAAGCAACTACAATTATAATGTAGGAAATCACACTGAACTTGGAAAACCAAAATTCCATTATGATGACAAAAGGGGGCAAAAAGGGCAAACAAACCATCTAACCAACCAACACACAAGGCAGTTACTGATATCTGCCCCTACCAGGAATGCTCCTGGATTAAAAAGGCTCTGTAAACCTGTATTCAGCTCCTAAAGAACCAGGGACAAAGATCACTGCCTCTGATCACAGGCACTGTTAGGGGTCAAAGGGATCTGAATCCTTCCTCTTTGAGGGAATGCAATGAAGAAAAGCAGATCAACAGGGCTCCTGAGAAGAACTATATGGGGGATAACATTTAAATAATTGAGCGCTCTCCAGCTCTGCCACCGGGACCTTCTGAGACTGGAAACCATTCACTGTAAATCTAATTAAGAACTGCCTTGGTCAAGGAACCAGGTGCCCAGAGAAGCTGCTGAATTCCAGCCTTGTGCTTCCCACTTGCAGCAGTCCCTTGCTTGGGCTCTCTGTGGATCTGCCAGGCTCCTGCTGTGGTCTTGGTAACCCCCCAGCCGCTTGGATGGGAGTTGCTTGGTGCTCTGTGTTCCGAGCACTTCCATCTCCATCTGCCAAGAGCACCTGAGACAGCCCAAAAAAACAACAAACCTCCCATATGGCACTGCTCTTCAAAGTGAGCAAAACTCAGCCTGACAAAGTCTCGATCCGTTAGAGCAGAGAGTCTGCTCATTAGGCTTTCACTAAATATTCAGAGAAACCACACGTGCACGCTAACCCAAAAAGCACATTCCAACAGAAGCTTTTGAAGGATATGATACAGCACGATGGGATTGAATGCTGAAGCATAGAAGATCATCACAACATACTTTTAAAAAGCTTTTATAGAAATAGCTTAAGATCAATGTAAAGTAAGAATGCCTCATGAATTTATTTCATTTAATTTTGCACTTAAAAAAATGTTTTCATCATGTTTCAAGTGCTGAAATTTTAAATTCCCTCTCCATTTTCAAAGAAGAGGGCAAGAAGGTGCACATAGACTAGGGGGGTGTGTGTGTGAACACACTTTCTTTTTCCACTTGAGAATGGCAAGACTAGGAATGAACCATGAAATCCATGAATAAAAACTATAAAATGCTAGAAGTTCTCAGCTGGTTTGTCCCCAGCTGCATACCCAGATAAAACTCATAGTAGTGAAGGGGAACTGCCTGCCAAAATNTTTTTTTTTTTTTTTGGAAGCAAAAGAGCAGAAAGACTAAGAAGGAGCAGAAAGGCCAAAAGGAGTGGTCAGAGAACTGCAATCCAGCTGTACATTTCCATCAGGATCCATTGGTGACTGCATCACCTGTCTGCACAACCAGGAACTTCTGCCAATGATAACAAACCCATTCTGCCATGTTTCAGGGATATTATGCAACCAAAACCTTGCACTTTAAAGTTCTTAACTAGTTTTGCTTTGATTTTAATTAAGTTATCTTCATTACAAGAGCTTAAGAACTCAGAACTATTTTTTCCCCCCTCTCAAAAGCATGTTTTCCATTTGGGATTTTCTTTGATCTCTCACTGAAACATGGGAGGGTTTCCAGATTAATTTCAGCAAAATTTACTCCAAGTTGAAAAGTGTATTCTGGTAGTAATTTATGACAGAATTCATCATACACTAAAGCCTAAATTACTGTAACTAAAAGGCAGATGTGGAGAAAGAGCATGCACAGCACTTCCTACTTATAACTTTCAGACTTTTATATAATACTTCTCAAACCTTTTCTACCTTTTGAGTTAAATCTACATTTTTAGAGCCCAACATACAGTAAAATATTTACATTTTGGCCGCACTAAACTACAGACAAAACCCTTGGAATGTGTCTTGCAAAACAGTAAATAGACTTTTATATCCAGGGTATGAAAATATGATTATGAAACCATTTCTTTCTGTCCTGCTGGGTTCAGTATAATGCTGTTTTCAAAGTCATGAAATTTTATTTACAGAAACCAAAAATCTCTCCCAAGATCTACCAAACCCTGATTTGTGCTTCCACAATGCAAAGGGGCTTAGAGAGCTTGTGGGTATGTTCACATGTAGCATTCTAACCAGGAATATGAATGTTTTATGTGTATTTATTCAGCTCCTGGCATGTTAGTTATCACTTTTTCAGCATTTTCTAATCAGCTAATTGCTTTATCCATAGGCAAGGCACATGCACAGGTACCCGTCAGTAAAAGCACCATATGCTCAGTTTAAGCCACATATGCTTAAATTCCATGTGTAAACTTTCTTCAGCCTGCACATCTTCCCCTCAGCAAGGTCACAGGCATCTTGTCTGGAGTCTGGTCAGTCTTTGGGGTGACATCAGACATCCTAGATCTCAGCCCATAATATTCATGCTCAAATTCCTTATTTACATCACACAGTTGCAAGAATTCCTCGTATTCTTTGGATTTGATCTGTGCTACTATAATTTATGGATCAGATGAAGCAAATATTGATAGAGGTCAGTATTAACAAGAAGATGAGAAGCATTCATTGTGCCATGCAAATCCTGGAGTAGTTTTGGAATTGGGCAGGTGATAAGTTTAGGGGCTGCCTTGTACCTTCTTATTTTTTGCTCTTCCTTTGTCAAAAACATACTTCCATTAAGAGGGGGGTGACGCCAAGTCCTCTCCTGGATTTGAACAAGAGGAGGTTATTCAGACTCAACTTGGCACAATCTGTGGACAGAGAAATTTAAGAAATACTCGGATAATGAGAAACACCCAAATATTCCTGAGCCAATTTTTATCTAATCAGCAAAGGGTCACAGAATAATACCCATCTCAGCAAGCCAGGAAATGACATGATAGTTATGTTCCCTAATGGCTCAAAAATACCACAGAACAGCCAGGTGCCTTCTCTAACACAATAGAGACACCCTAATAGAAACACATTACCTGCAATCCTGCCATTTGCCAAGCCCTGCTCCAGGCAGCCCTAGACAGAAAGGGAGGCTAAAGGCCCAGCAAACTCCCTCTGAACCATTTCTTCACAATTATTCCTCACTTCCTTGAAAACTGGAGCAAACATGCAAACAACATTCCCCAGGGTGAAGTGGCCCTTCTTTCCAAATAAGCTGACATGGACTGAGTGTAAATGTCAGAGTGGAGGGTCAAAATGACCATCACTCATCCTCAGTGTGTGAAGGGTGACAAGCCCTGCACCAGAGTCAACAAGGTGCCCTTCCAGCTGCTGACAGCCAGTGCCAGGGGGAACACGAACAAAAATGTTCTCACTTGTAGGAAGCCTGCAGAGGCTTCCACTGAAACAACCCTTCCCCACGTCACATGAACTAAGTGTCTTTGGAAAAACCATTTGTATGGAAGGTGAAAACCTCTGAGCTTCTTCACCACCTTGGCCTGTATTATCAGTGTGTTGATAATATTATCACAATATATTGACAGGAAGAAATGGTTGCAAACAGAAGACTTGCAAAAGTTAACACAATTACAGAAATAAAATAGAAGTTTTAATAAGGAACTGCAAGCATCTTGGCTAGACCCTTCACAGGAGCTCATATATGAGGACACTACCTAGTCCAGGGAGATACACCTGGGTAAGTAACACAAACTTTCACATGCAAAGGAAAATCTAGGAGCGATCATTTGAATAATACATTTCTTGTACACAGACACGTTTGCTGCTTCATCAGGGAGCTCAATGGAGTAAAGACTCAGGTTTTCAGCTGCTCCCAGGATCAAATCTCCAAAAGGTCTGACAGGCAAGCTCCTGAAGAGCAGAAGAAATGAGCAGACGGATGGGGACTGAGAACAAGTCACCCGGCGCCGATTTCAAACCCGGCTCGCCGCAGTGCGCCACTCCCTGTGCCTCCAAGCAGGACTTCAAATGAATCTTTTTCATCTCCTATCTGTGCCAGCTTTTGGAACTTAGAGATTTCCAAGTTACGTTTTTTCCTTCGCTATGTTGTAAAGCCTCCAAATTCAATTATAATGTTTTCATGGAAAAATTGCTTATTTTTCTTAAAGTGGGATGGAAATCCCTACTTGAGACATATTTTTTAAATAAATGTTACAGAAAATATTTTCTCTTTTGAAAGCTGAAACATTCATTACATAGCTTATTACAATATCTTTGATAAGACCTTTGCTGAGCAGATGTTTTATCATCATGAGTTTTCACATACATTTTTAGTAAATACTGAAAGATAATTAATTTAGATAAATTTAATCTGTCAAAGGGTAATCAATGATGTCATTGTTTTAATTTAGTCATTTTCTTACCATGTAAAACACAATAAAGCCATCCCATTTGAATATTTCAAACTCTAATACAACAATATCTGTCAACACAAGGAAGGAAAAGTAAATAAACTGTTGTGATATTTTAAGATACTGGGAACATTATGGGACTAAAAAGAAAAAAAATATGTTCCTTTTATCATCACTTTGAAAAAAAGTAAAGGTTTCAGTCTTCTTTTAAAGTGCAGATAACTTTATGAAAGAAGGATATAGATAGGTAAGATCTAAGTAACTCAGATGACTGCATAATGGGAAAACAGAGTTATACTTAGAAAACAGAAAAAATAAGTTATCATAAAGGATTAAAAAATCCAAAGCATTACAGAAGAAGCTATCAAGTATCTGGACTGAGTTGAAACATCTTCTTCACTTTCTGTTTTAATTCTCCAGAGAAGAATGTTGAAGCTATGTTATCATTGGTGCTTGATTCACTTGTTGTTTTAGGACTCAAGCACAAATGTTATTCCTTTTGCCAAAAGCCTTATCTTGAATAGGATAACAAAAAGTTTAATCCTGAAATCATAGTGTCTTCTGATGCCACGACGATTTTTGTCTTCTCTTTTATACCCCTGTTATACCTTTTTACAACTTCTGTATTCTCAGTGCTTTTTGCCTCCATTCTTGGGCTTGTTTGTCAAGCTGGGAGACTGAACATTTTAGAAGCTTTGTAGTGAGGGATCAGTGAGCCCAGAGCCCAAGGGCCTCTCCAGAACACATTTTGGAAACTGAGATAGAACCATCCAGGGGAAGGTTCCTTGGGGACGGGGGCTCACTCGAGCCTCTCCCTGGGGAATTTTGGATAGATGTGCTAATCAGGAAGACCTACAATATAATACCAGAGCTTGAGGAGGGGGACTGCGGTGGCCATTGTGGGATGCATGGAGGTGCATTCAACCTGGGTGTGGTGCACCTAAGGATCCTTAAATAAATACCAAGGTAAAATCCCTTTTTCCCCTTCTAACCTCATGTGACTCTTGATTTTAAGACCAGGAAAAGGCATCACTTGTATCAACTAAATGGTTTGTTCTCATGAAGTTACCTAGTTCAGCTCCTTCACAGGTTGTCAGTGCTGTCCTTGAATGCAGCAGTGGAATTCCTGCCTGGCTCACCATTCCAGCAGAGCCCACATCTGCCCCGGTGGGCTGCGAGCTGTCGCTGCAGGGATCAGATCCCGTTTTCCCAGCTCCCAGTCCAGCGCAGCAGCACGGGGCCATCCATCTTCCCTGCCCACTCCTGTGCCTCTCCATTGCCAATCATTTAACTCTGGCTGCTCTGCTAACCACCATCAGTGTCACCCAGACAGTGGCCGAGCTTGATGGATGGCAGCACTGGATTTATCCCACAGCGATCAACCAAGCAGGCTTGGGGGAGATGTGGGGAGAAGCTGGCAACTTGCATGCATAAAATACAGAATTTTGCATAAGATGGCAAGGCTGGAGAAATGAGAACCAAACTCTTGGAGAAAACCTTCTCAGAAGACAATAAATATATTTTTTGCAGATAGGAAGGAAGGAAGCCCTGTCCTACCCTGCTCTCAAAGCTGCGAGAGCCAAGCCTGCTGTCACCAAGCATTTCTCAGAATGCTCCCACTTAAAATGACACAAAATAATGATGAACAGGTTTCAATAGCAGATGGAAGCCCATTATATAATTCAATTTTAATGACCAGAGAAATCTTAAATATGACGGGTTTGTTTTGTGCAACAAGAGACTTATATTAAATGAAACAGCCAAATCTGCTTCCGTAAGCAACTGCATATGTTTAATACACATTTGTTTTAAATTGGGATAATTAATCTACAGGGAAATGGGGTTAAATACTAAGATAACTTTAAACTATACTCAATTATTTAAAGGATGAGAGAACTGGGGGAAAACCAAGCTAAGACACCTTCCTAAAGTGTCTACATAAAGAGAGAAAGGGAAATTCTCATTACTAGGGTAAACTATTTTATTCAAGTTGGATATCACCAAATATTAAAAATATATTAGTAATATTAGAAACTTACAACTAAAATATCCTATTTTTCATGTAAACCTTTATAAAATTGACTCTAATCCTACAAATGACTCCACATTTATGCTGGGCCCTACTGAAATCCTATCCATTATTTCAAATAACTACAATCAACAGTTATAAGTTAAATTGTAAGAATTAACTAAAAGGCACACCAAAGTGTCACCTAATATAGGTTTAATTGCAATTTAACAGTTGGGAAAGTAGTTACAATTGTGATCTTCTGCAGTTAAGGTCTGACTTTTTTGATAGCATGATCCAAGACCAGTAATTTAAGGTGTAATTTAGGAATGTACACATTGAATAATAATTTTCACACCACTAGAGAGCAATGTATTGTGATATTAGCTGCTGCTGTCAGTAGGTCTTCTCTGAGATTTTCTGAACAGGCAAACACGTTATTCACAGGCAGCAAGACACAACATTTAGGTTGCTGCTGAACAATTTAAAATGGTATTTCGGAGGGCAGCTTGCATTCTGCCCAAAAAGTCCATGTCGCAAAGAAGGATCCCATCCCTAAAGGACGGGTTTGATATCAACCCAGTGGCACCCAGCTACCCACAAACGAGTTTTGAAAGCCTCTCTGGTTGGATTTATTTCCCTGTGCCCAGGACAGCGGGAACGGCGCTGGGTGAGTTGTGTGAGCCGCGAGTGACCACACACAGGATTAGTGAGTCCATCCACCCACTGGCTCCTGGGAAACAAGGGGGAAATGGCCAAAGCCTTGAAGGAGAAGAGTTGGATTGATAAAAGGATGGGAAGACTATTGCAGGCTTCAAGTTTGGACTGGTAACAAAACCTTTTTTTTTTAAAGGCAGCTAAGAGCCACCCTTCTGTGACAAGATCTTTATTTCAGGAACAAGCTCTTGTCTTAGGTTGCATTCTACAGTCACCACTGGTTCATCATGGAAGGAAAACCAAGTTTTATTACTCAGAATTATTTAATGTTATTTAAAAACTCATAAAAATTCATTTATTGAATGTTTTGAAACATTAACATCTTCTTTAAAAAGCAATTACATATAAATTAAGCACTGAATTGTTCAAAGGCAAACCAAATCTAAGGATACATGAATTTAGATAATTATTCCTTTGATTTATTAAGGTGATATTCTATTAAAATTCATAAATGTTGACTACTATTTTTTTAAAAATACTATAAAAAGACAGCTATAAAAAAAAAAAAGGAAAATAAAGACAACTTTGGATATAATGTTATCAAGCAACTGCGTAGAAATAATTTTAAAAGTTTCTTGCCAAGACATTTGGACACATTTGGACAAAAACCAAAAGAGCCCCACATTTCCTTATGGAGGAAATATTTAATTCCAAGGGAGCATTCCTGTGGAAATGCTCTTGCTTTTTCAAATCCCTGTCATCCCTGAGGCTATTTGTGTCACACAGGATGATCAAGAGAAACAGGCAATTAGAAAGCTAAAGGCAGCATCAGGAAAAGAATCGATAGGATGGTATACATGATTGCACACACACACAAAATGTTTTACTTGCACAAAATCCAAGGAAGAAATAATTTAATTTTTAACATAACTGCTTTCTTCAATATGTCCTGGAGCCTGGGGGACTGAAGGGTGGCCAAGACAATCCTAACTTTTAAGAAATTCCACTGCAGTCATGAAAATGAGGCTCATAACCCTGATGTGCTGAACAAGGAGTTAGTGGATACCTGAACAAATATGACATACCCAGGTTTCACAGGGGAAGGTCACACCACAGAACAGGCTGGAGGAAATCCATCACAAATACAGACTCAGGCTCCTCTTTGTCCCCTCTCTATTCAAAAATCTTCAAGTTATTTTTGAGACTTCCCATATGTGAGGAAAAGTTAATTACAATTCAAATGGTGGCTGAAGAGAAGGCAGGAGAGGAAATCGAAAACTTCATACTCAGAAAAAAATTGTCATCTTTAAATAGAAATCAAAAGGCATCAGACAGGTGGTAAACTCAGGATCAAACCTGCAGATGTCATCATTTTAGCAGGTCAAAAGGATGATGGATGTTTAACCTTTGTTAGCAATAACAGATCTCACTTCATCAGCAGGGGTGCTGAGGATTTTATTACCAGCTTTTCGAGCTGCTGAGATTGTGCAAAGAAAATTATGCCCTGGTTTTACCACACAAAAAGAGAACAAAGACTCTCTTTGCATTGAGCTGCTTTGCCTCTAAATGCTGATTCCAGCTCACCCTTAAGTGATTTCATGCATATCAAAGGTGAGCCAACGCTTTATACTGTAAAATAGGTAAAATCTTGTCAACTGCCACTTCCATGACAGCCGTGCCAGTCGTTCCCAGCTACATCCAGGTGACGGAAAAACATATGCTCAGACTACTGTGATTATTAAACAAACAGAGTGCTCTGCAGACTAAACCATAATTAGCTACAATGTCAGTATTGTAAAAGCCCAGTAATTACGGCCCTGCTTGTTCTACTAATTTCCTTTGTACTAAGAATGTAAATTCTCACAGGCTAACGTGAAAGTCATACTTTTCAGTTCAGAAATCTCCTCTCTTCTGATGGGGAAAAAAATACTTCTGTAAAGCTAATGAAGCCAGCAGACTCTCCTGTATATATACATATATATTTTTTAATTTAAACACTTCATGGGACATTGGATCAGGCAACAAATAAAAGAGCTTTTATACCCCTATGCAATATGGACCACTTAATAAGAGTTAAGTGACATTCATCTTCCTACGATCTCCTCTCCCGAGAGCGGAGTAACAGCAGCCGCCTACACAGAAAAAACAATATTAGAAAGCATGTATTTTTAGCAACTTTAATTATATTCTAGCAGCAGGAAAGAAAGAAATGCAGAACCGTACGAGCAGGCAATTCTCCCCCGAAGACAGACACAGCTTCAGAGCTCTGCAGCAGAACGATTTCACTCGCGAGTGGGCTCGAGTCAGAGAATTATTGAGGGACTGCTCTGCCGGTGCTGCGCTGGTTGCTCCTTGCAGCTGCTGCACACAATCTCAGTCACTGAGCTCAATCGCCAGAGCAGATGCAATCCTTAACAATTCCTGCAGAATGTATGTACATGCACTCCAGAAAGAGATGGTTTGGCCTGATCTGTGATCACAGTAATAACAATACTTCTTAGGTGTTTGTTTTTTTTTTTTTTTAGTGGAATCCCGTTCCTAGTTCTTCCCAGCTGGGGATTTGTTAAGAACAGTTCTCTGTACTTTAGAGGTCAGGCAAAAGCAGTTTTACCTCTCAAATCCACTGTTGTTGACAAGCTGTGGACCTGAATGCCAGCCTAGATTGTTCGGTATTTTTAATACTTTTAAAAAGCATAAAAAGTAACTGATAATCCAGCCATATAATGGCCAAAATAACCAAGGGAGATGCAGAGAACTGGGGTTCTGAACTAACCCAGTTGATGAACCCAAGTAACTTCTTTGAATACACTAAAGAGGTAGCTTTTCTGGGCAGTAGGCTGAGGGAAGACACAGGACGAACCATTCAAATCACTTCTACTGCTGATTACATGTAATCAGACTTTCATCATACCTATTGCTTTTGCTGTGTGCAGGGCATGATGGATCATTTAGATTGCATTTAAGATGCAAGAGAAGAAAAGAGCTTCATCCCATTCATAAATAACACATTTTCCTGCTGCAAAGTCCATGCCTCTCACCGAGTAGCGCAAATAACTGCAGGATTTGATACAAGCTGAGTTTAAGAAATATTTACATCACACAGGTAAATGTTTAGTTTGGTGGTTTAATGCCATATTAGTTTGGGGAAATGAAGCCTCATTTCCTGACTGTGGAGGTGCTGAAGGGCACCTGCTCTGCTCAGCACTGTTGCCTCTGTGTCCAGCCCAGCCTGAGGCAGCTCCATGTTTTTAGGGTGTCACAGATTAAAAACCTGTAATAGGAAATGACTGTTGTAGCAAGCAACGGAGCATCCCATGCATGTTACGTTTTCAGGGTGGATGTTACCAGCATAGACCAAATTATACTCACTCCAGAGACTTTCTATTGTAGCAATAAATAACTGCTGAAAGAAACCCTCACTCAAAATGCCATCCCTTTAAAGAACTGCATTTAAATGCATGAGTTTTACACCCACTATTAAAATAAGTGTTAATAAAAACCACACACTTAGAGCATATGAATATACATTCTTGTGGAGGTGTCTATTACAGCTTCCAGAACGAGGACCAGAAGTAAATACTCCCCAGGTACTCAGCCCACTTGCAGCTGAGAAAGGGGAAATATCTGGGAAGATTCCTTCCCACTCTTTTTTACAGAAAATGGAAAGAATTTAAAAGCCTGGTAATCAATAAATCAGACAGAGGCCTCCTGCCCGATGGGTATAAACATTTTGCAGCGCCATCAACACATCCCTGCACACTTCACAACTGAACCTTGATGTATTCTTTCATAATCCAGGAGGATTATAATGCTGACTGTAAGTTCTTAGCAGATGAAGTTGTGCTCACTCAGGAATACTTTTTGTCTAAAACTCTGCCAGGAACACATGCTCTGCAGTACTCAATATGATCCCTTTTGCACATTGCTGCTGGGGCCAGGTAAAGAACCAGCTCTTATAAACCAACTACAAAAATATATAAAAATATCCAATTCTTATGCATGCTATGCGAAAAAATCATACACAACATCAACTCCTTAAGTTATCACTGGAAGACTTGAGAAAAAAATATTTTAAATACTTTATTTTTCAAAAATAATTGCAATAGCTCACATTATGGTGTAACAGTCAAAAAATATTAACTTTAGTTTCACTTCCTTTATTTGCAGAACAAATACAAGCCTGAATTAGGGCTCAGGGAATGGAGTATTTAGTTTGTGCTATCTAAATATATCTCCCAGGGAAAAACAATTAATTATCTTTGTTACTGCCACTGCTGCTGAGAACAGCTGCAATTTCTGGCTTGCCAAGTTCACGTCATTGAGGGTTATTCCTATTAATATCAATTAAGATCTAAACTGTTTGAGTCTCTTCAATAATGACACTCAACTAGATTTAAAGTGTCATCTCACAGAAAGCACACCTGTGGCAGAACAGGGACACTTATTATTTTTCTATCTAATAAAAAAACAATTAAAAAAATAAAAGACATATCAAGACTTACAGCTATGACCCACTGAAATGTGTTTGAGCAGTGGTAACAGCAGCACATGATTTCATGAGATGGCCTTAAAGACCTGTGTATTTACTTCCTCTTAAAAATTGTGGTAAAAATTTAGTTCCTGAATTGAATCAGAGATACTCTTGCACCTTCACTTGGGGACTGCCCCTACAGCAGCCCCTAAAGTGATGTCACACTGGTGATACTGAGTGACTTCACTGCTGAATGCCCCTAGAGACCACCACGGCTGCAGGAAACTCCTCCCTGGCCACCCCAGCCCTGCCCTGAGACCACCTAAATTCTGGGATCGGCAGAGAAATTAATCTTCTAACCCTAATAGAAGTTCAGGCTTTCCCTCACAGCGTTTGACTTTTGTAGGGTATTTTAATCTATTTCTCATTAAGCCATTGTAGGCTGATGAGTGTAAAGAACAAGACCACATTGCAACAAGCTGCTTTCAACTCTAAGCAAACAAGTTCACATAGCAGAAAACTGACTTTGACTGAACCAAGTCTAACTAAACTGAGCTCTAGGAATTAATAAACAAATCATTTTTCATCATTTACCTTTACTTGACTGATAAAAATACAGGGATTTTTTTTTTTTTCCAACATCCAATCCTACTGTACACTTCAAGGACACATTTTAAACAATTTTTCTTTGATTCATTTTCCGCAGTGGCATCAAAAGAGGGAGGGAAAAAACTAACAAAAACCCAACAAAAACACAGCAAGGGTTTAGAAGATATTCCCAAAGATTGCATTGTAGACTAAATTTCTGATTGATTGGGAGAAAACCTTAGGTAAGATCCAGCAACAGACCAACGTTATTTGTAGTTTGAAAGCTGCTCTGTGTAGATGCACAAATAAAGCATATTTTTCCTTATTTGCTTCTTGGTAATGAATACTATCATAAATATTGAGATAGTTTAAGCGAAAATAAGTCTTCCAATCCTGGCAGATACAAATACCAGAAAAAAAAAATCCAAGAGATTTTAAGGGCAATTTGACAAGAAAAATAAACCATATGCTTCATTTTTGAAGAAAATCACATGTTATCACTGAGGACAAAACCAGCATTCCAGGTAGAAGACATGAATATTGAAGATGACCTAAGGTGATGAATGCAGATGGATACACAGGGGAAGACTTTTTTTTAAATTCACACCACCTGTTTAAAGATATTTCAATGATCCCTTGAGGTATTCATTAAAATGGCTGGATATTTGAAAGCATTTTGGAAATGTGCCTTTTGAGGAAACAGAAAGATGACATTGTAGTATTGTAAACAGGCTTCAAAACGGTGAAAGTTCTGATCCATGAAAATCAGAACAAAATTGGGATAAGATGATCTAGTCAAACAGTGTTTTATTAATTGCTTTGGTAAGTGGAGCAAGGAATACCTTTATCACTGAATTTGATAGAAAATATGGTAAATCAAATATAGGTGATCATGACTTTCCCAAGGTCTCCAGCTGGAAACACTGATGTGTTTTAAGCAGCTCCTGGAGGGGCAGAGTGAAGCCTCCTGAGACACTCCAGGTGAGCTCAGAGCCCCAGCAGTACTGAAGTCTCTGCAGAGATCTCTGTACACCATTCCCACCACACCCATGGACTGAGGCACCAACAGCCAAACTACCCACGCTGCACAAAACTAAGAATCTTTAAACTGTTCTGGCCACTGGTTCACTTCCTCTCTTTCCATCTCCTGCTGTGCTGATGGAGATCCACAACAGAAGAGCATTTTACCCAAGCCCAGACTTGGGCAGCAGTTTCCCTCGCTTTTCTTCCATCAGAAACATCCCACTGGGAATGATTTTAGCTTATAAGGGACACGATACAATGCAGTAGGAAGAGCAAAGAGGTAGAGCTAGATCCATAAATTCCCTCTTTTGGTGGTCATGTGACCAGTTTAACCTCCCATGGAGATATAATCTGCCAGGCCAAATGAACTTTACCTTTTGCAGCAGAAAGATTCGTGGACTCGTGAGCCCTAAAGGGGAACTGTACAAGCTCTCACAATTTACAAAGACAGACAAGTTAGAAATCACAATTCCAGAGCTCTTCCAAACTCCACTGATTTTACCTCCAAAAAGAAGTTTTTTAAGGTTTTCATTGGACACTTGCAGGAAAATAAATTTTCATGGTTTCACTCCCTGACTGTGCCTGGCCTCAGGACATTGTTTGATCCTCATGGTTTTCTGCGGTGGCCCAAGTATCACTGGACACCATCTCCCTTCTCAATCCTACCAAGTGACACTATTTGTGATTCATATGTGGTCCAGAGGAGACCATAAAGGTGATCAGCAACTGGAGCACCCCTCCTAGGCAGAAAGGCTTAAGAGAGTTGGAGTTGTTCAGCCTGGTGAAAAGAGCTGGAGTGGAGGGATTTTTTACAAGGAGTGTCAGAACAAGGGGGAATGGCTTCACAGGCACAGAGGGCAAGGTTAGATGGGATATCAGGAAGAAATTCTCCCCTGTGAGGGTGGTGAGGCCCTGGCACAGGTTGCCCAGAGAAGCTGTGGCTGCCCCATCCTTGGTAAACTTTCAAGGTCAGGTTGGAAAGGGCTCTGAGCACCCTGATGCAGTTGAAGATATCCTCTGTCCATGGCAGAGAGGTTGGACCAGATGGCCTTTAAAGGTCTCTTCCCCAACCTATTCTGTGATTTCAGGATTTAAGAATGCCCTAGAAAAACTGATGGGAAGAAAGAGGTCTCCCTCATCTGAAAAGGGAAAAGGACAGCAGTAACAGGGCTGTTGTTAAGGAAGCAAAAACTAGATGAAATTATGTTACCATAGACAAAAACAAGATGAAAACAGAGACAACTGAAAATATTAAAAATTATCAGGATGAAAGCAAAACAAAAAGCATCCCAAGGAGTTGCTACCTTGTATGAAACATCATTTATACACTTAGAAACTGGACATTTGCACATCCAAATCCACAGAGGAACCAGGTGACTCAGAAGAAACATTTCATCAGTGGTACACTGAGTTTGAATCAAGCACACTGAGAAAATAACCTTTGAAACTGAAGCCCTATTCATCATTCAAACCCAAATGCAGGACTGCTCCTGTTTAACTCGATGCTGCTTCTAATAAAGTGGGGGAGACTAACTTTATTGGCCTGCAAGTTCATTTTTATTCTGATCAGATTCACTGATAGGCACTGCTGTGCTTCCTCATCTTGTCAAAGGAACACAGGACCAAGACAATCTCAAGGCTGACAATTCAGTACATAACAGTACATTTATCATTCAAAAGCAAACATTTTATTTTAAAAATATCCCAATAGTATCCTGTGGCAGGTAAAATCCCTTCTAAGTTTTTCTAGCCATGGTCTAGTTGAACAACACCAACATAAAAGAGACCACTTCATGAAAAATTCTGATTTTTCCCCCCAACCCTGAAGGTAACTGCCTTAAGTACTGCCTAAATTAAAATTCAACAACACCAAATTTAATATAGATAGTTACTTTACATAACTTAAAAATGATGAATAAATAATCTGCAGAATTACACAAACTAAAAGAAAATAATTTTATGAGTTATCTAGAAGTAATGACTTCTTTGAAAAGTTGCCTTTTTTCTTTACCAAACCCAGGTTAACGTTGCCCATTTTCTCCATTTTCTGTTGTTTTTCAAATCGCTCATGAGAAATCCTGTTATCATTTTTCACAATTCCTGGCCAGACTTCTCCTGCTCTACACATGGAAATATATCATTAATCCAGGCAGAATGCCTTCCCTGAGTTTTCTGGTGTGCTTCCCAGAGAAGGAAATCTATTCTTACTCCACCTCTCTTTCTGCTTGTAGTTATGCTACACTGGTATCACACAACTGCATTTGTATTACCACAACTAATCCATATATCAACATGAAGCATAACTTTTTCCTTGAATATTATCACACCCACATAAATAATTTAGAATTCCAGCCTGCTGAAATATCAACTTTGGAATAAAGATCACCAAGAGAGGAGATCAAGTGAAAGTTATTTATTTAGCAAAATGAAACAGAGGTTGATGGGAAGATCTTCACCAGCTCTGAAGAAGGTAGAAGAGACTCAAGGAAAAGGAATGTTTATACAGGTGTCCTTGCTCTTAATATCAAGACTGGCCATGACTTAAGGTAGGGAAAGTTAGAAAACCTAAATTTTGAGAAATTTTCCTAATGACTAATAAAGGCATAAAATAATAATAAAAAAATACAGTGGAGCTAAAGAAAGTGATGATTAGGATATAAAGCTGTTGTGTACAATACATTCCCCACATTCTCCACCCATAAAGCACAGACAGTATGACCAAAACTTCCCTAACGATGCTTAAACTTTATTTTCATATGTTTTTACTAAGAGCCATGATCAAAAGCATTTTTTCACTGCAATGCCAAGATCAGGAGCTGGCATCTGCCAACTTGTGTTTAAAGCCAGCAGCCAAAAGGGAAATGTAATGGTACCCCTTGAAAAATCTCTGTCCTCTGCTTAATTGCAATGACCCCAAGGTAACGAGCATTTCCTGGAACATACAAAGTATTCTTTTCTGACGAGGACAGAATATATTTGTTTCCCAAATTAGGCAGAACCCTACAGATGTTGGCATTAAGTGTACTGATGGGAATCATGATCATCTGTCAGAAAAATGTGTAAATCCTCTGGGCTCTCTAACAAGTTGACGGTGTTCCTGTGAAATATTAACTAGGCACAATGCAGACATTGACATTTAACTCTATTTCCACTGGATTTTCCTTCCGACTCATCACTGCTCCCTCCAGTTTCCTCAAGTTCAGTGTTTTATAGAAATGGCCAGATGTTTAGATTTGTATTTGATGATATAATTACAAAACTGCAGCGAGTGAGCAGCCTGAGCCCTGCAAAGGAGCTGCAAAGCTGCAGAAACCTTCTGTAGTGTGGTGAAAGCCACATTAACAACTTCCAAATCTCAGCAATGAAATGGCTATTTACACTGTCAGTTATAGCTGAAACAGGAAACCAAGCAGCCCCTAACATAAACTGGGTAACATTTACAGAAGTAACAGAGGAAATGGTAAATCTGAATCTGTCTAGGTTTTTGGGTTCTGTGGAGAGGAGGGGTTGGCCTTTCGGTAGATCCATCACCATTTATAAAACAGCAATATGGTAAGACAGAAACTTTATGAATGTTTTATGAAGTTGTAGGTGGTAGAAAACAGCTTCTTGCTCAAAAGAGCAGAACTAGAGTTAGACTCTTTCTCCTCAAGAATTCCTTTGTGAACCTAGGGACTCTCTCCTTGAGGAAAAAGTTTCACTGCAAGGGTCACAGCTTTGCAGTTACGGGAAAGATTAATCACTACATAAAAGCTTTGGGTTTTCTTTTTGGTGGTTTTTTTTTTTTTTTTTGATTAATCGTCTCAATTGAAAAAATTTCCAACCAGCAACTTCTGAAACAGCCAAAAGAGAACACACTCGAGGGACAGCAGCATGGGACAGGCAGGGGAGATTTAATCCTAAGTGCACCTCTCTGTCCTGTTGCCCCAGGTCTCACTCTTCCCTGTGAGGGTGGGAAAGCCCTGGCACAGGGTGCCCTGAGAAGCTTTGGCTGCCCCATCCCTGCAAGTGTCCAGGGCCAAGCTGGACAGAGCTTGGAGCAACCTGGGCTAGTGGAAGGTGTCCCTGCCCATGGCAAGGGGTGGAACTAAATGATCTTTAAGGTCCTTTCCAGAACTGCCATCCTGCCAGCCCTTTGGAGCTGGGGGCCCTTGAGCATGTCCAAGCAGTGCTGGACATCAGGCCATGCCCTTTGGGTTCCCCCATGCAGGAGATCACTCCATGCAGTACTTGGAACATTTGCAAACTTTTGCTTGAATTGCTGCACTTCTGTATTTTTAATTTCTGTAATTAATAGACTTAGAGATTACAAGTGAAACCAAAGCAAGTATTTAGCTTTATGAGGATTTGAAATAAACATTATGCTTGGAAATGTCTGATTGTCTTCCAATGCTACATAAAGCCAAACTCTGAAACCTGACATGGAACAAAAGTTCTGTCTTATTTATTCTTTTAATCAGAATATTAAAGTAAATAAAACTCATCCAATTGAGCTAATTATAATTTCGACAGAAGCAGAGCTAAGATTCAAAAAGGGAAGTGCTATTAAAAAAAAATACAATCAACAAAATCTTGTACTCTCTAGAAAAACATAATTGGTCTAACTTGATATAGATGTACATTTTTTCTTGGATGCAAAAAGCAAAGCTTGATTACAGCAGTAGAGAAAGCTACCGTGATTATCCTAATTAAAAATTTGCCAAGTTATTTATAGTATAATACAAGGAAATGACATTCATTATCCTATAAACTATTCAACAAACCATTAAGCACTGTAATAAAATCAATTGGCAAAAAGAGGTGCAATTATATATATGCTCATGTAAACTCCTTAGCAAACTAGAACCAAATCATCCCTCAGTCTCGACATTCCTTTTGTGAGCAGTGCAAAGGTATTTGAGAGATTTGGAAATACAAAAGTAGCTCTTGATTAGCATGTGAACAGTTGTTTAACTTCTCATTCGGTAGGCAACTGCAATTACACAACAGGTTTGCAGAGCATAGAATTCAGAAGAAGAAAAAGAAATTTCAAAAAGCAGGTACAGCTCAAGAAAACATAAATAGAAGTCTAAAACTATTTTACCACCTTTTAAAATGTGTTGATTTACTCTTAATTAACTCATGAAGCAGCATTCTAAAGTCTTTCTTTCACTACACACACAATTAACTCATAAGCAATCAAGGAAATTAGAGGAAAATTAGAAACAGGATTGTCATAAAGTGTTGATCATCTACACCTGCAACACACACCTGCTGGAATTTAAACTACATCAAGCAGCAACTGGTTTGTAAAAAAACAACTTTATTCATTTTATTTTTTTTAATGTATTTAAAGCACAACGCTGTCCACAAACTGGACTGTTTAAGCTAAAGAAAATAATTGTCCCGTAGGGCAACCTTTCTGATTGGTGGTAACAAAAAGAACCAATTGCAATGAGCATTTCACAAAGGCAGAAGTGAAAACACCATAATTTGCCAACACCTCTCCAGTGCCAATCCTATTTAAGCCCATTTAGAAAGGCATTACACTACATTTCTATCAGTTCTGCTGCCCCATCAATTTCTCAGGCTAGAAAATACAAGTTCATCACCCTTATCTCTATCAGCATGTCCAACATCAGCCCCAACACCCAGCCCGGGACTGACCTTTGGCAACGCTCACAGGGAGCTGCTACCTGCCAGGCTTTGCTTGCATGTCAGCTGAGCTGCAGAGCAATCCCTCATCCATTCACTTGGCATGAAGTGCAATAAAATAAATCACACTTTTCTTCAAGCTCAAAGGTTGGTTAAGCACCTGCAATAACACAAGGAAGCTCTGTGGCTTTGCCAACACATATATGTGTGTGTATATATATATTTTTTGGAGAAGCAATTAATGCCTTTGAGGCAGTGTGTTAGTGGAAGGGGAACTCTGTGCTTTGATCTCATTAGTGAGAATGAATCATGACTGGAATTCACCAGGGTGAATAAAACCAGGGGACTAAACTCACATCCATCTCTCCGGCTGAGCAAAAACATGAGACCAACTAGAACTTCCTCAAAATAGTGTAAATTATTCTGCAGAGTCATTCTTCCATCTCTTAAAAGGACAAATAAAAGAGGAGTTTAGCTATATTTTTTTATTATTATTTTTAAGTATCCTACCTTTTCTTCCTTTGATCTAAGGGATGTTTGACAATTCCCATGTATAGGAAAGATGTGTTCCACATCTCACACATGCTTAGTCCTCTGAATAAGAGTACCCCCAACCCCGTTACACATATTTACTAAAGACTTGGAATTGAGCATTACCTGCAGTGTAACTTACATTTACAGAAGCCATCAGTTACACAAATAAATCCAGTACCTTGCACTGAAGGTATAATTTACCCACAAAAGCCAGCTCTCCCCACCCTCTGTACACACCACGCACTGCACAAGCCACTGGCATCTGCAGACAGCAAGGAGTCTCAACAGAGGGCTAAGCAGAAGAGATTACTGGAAATCTGGAGTTGGAGCTCATGGAAACAGCTGTTTTCTCCCAGGTAATGTACAAACTAAGTTTCACATCACTCCCTCTCTCACGAGGAACATGAGCAATGAAAAATCCAGTTTGTCCCTCTCCAGTCAGACTCTGGCTGAGACCAGGAACATCTGTTTGAGCTGAGCAACCCCCACCAGCTGACAGCCTGAACTGAAAAACACTCCAAGAACCAAACACCAAATAACAAATTTTGGTGGGTTTTTTCTCTGTCATCAATATATCATCCCTTACAATAAGGCTTTTGTTTGGTTTTTTTTGTTTTTGTTTTTTTTTTTTAATACTCAGCATAAGCTGAAGAGTCAACATGAAGAATACTAGAGGGAAAAAAGTGCCAAAATCTAAGAGCAGCACATCTTCCCACTTATTTGTGATGCCCTTCAGGTTTATAACATAAGCAGTGATGCATATTCATGCTAGCAGAACAATAATTAGAGGGGGGAACCATTCAGCATAAGAAATTGAGGCATCAGATTTAGAAGTAAGGCTACAAGTAAATCCAGGAAAGAGCTTCACAGCCCCTGGCACCCCCTCAGTAATGTATCTGCTAGTCAGCTCCAACAGCAGCTCCCTCCTTCCTCCACGCCCTGGCAAATGGATGTTCAGTTATAAATGTTTTCCTTACACAGAAGTTATGGATTTTCCAGTAGGAATTACTGAGCCAGCTCCTATGTCCCTACACACACATTTATGCTGCAGCTGGGGGCAGGTGACACAGAACAGTTCAGCTGGAGGGGACCTACAGCCCTGATGTAGTCCATGTGCAGCAAACACAGCCACGACCTGTAGATTTAAATCCCCTCAGGGCACAGGACTCAGGGGAGCAGGATTTGGCCCTTCAGAGGCATCAGTGAGGTTTGTATTTCTTGTCATGCATCTTCCTGTGTGTATTTCAGCTCCATGCCCTCTCCTGCACTGACAGCACTATTAATCTCCTGGAGAAATACAAGGCAATTAAAACATTACCTTCTTCCTTAAGCCTTCTGAGACTCCTGCAGAGTGCCATTTCAGAAAGGAGAGGAGAAAAGTTCAACCTCGCTTGTTTCTCCTCTCAGCAGCTTCAAACTTGCATGTTTAATATCCACAGTGAATATAAGGAAATTTAATGGCTCTACTGGACTACACTTTACAGGGCACATACAAAGCAATGGGGGGAAATAGCAAAGACACAAATGAAACTCAAACAAGCAATTAAATCTTTTTATGATCTCTCCTTTCTGAATTTACACAGCCTGGGACTTGCAGATGGCTGGAGAGGAGCCAGGGTTTGCAGCACCCAGGGATGCCATCAGCACAAAGCAGAGAGAAGAGGATGAATTTGGGGCATAGAGCTACGAGAAGCTGTACTGCCTTAATTTTTATTAGGTATTTGATAATACAGGAATATTTAAAGAGTCATAAGCAAGGAAACAAGCCCTCTATCTACTGAACCTAAGCCCATTTCTTGTTTAGTAAAATGCTGGACTGGCAGCAAGTATTTTCATTCTAAGAAATGTTGATCCTGCTTATTTAGTATCATTAAAAGAAAAAATGAAGGGGAGGATGAAGAGGAGTATCGTGGTATGTGGTAAATTCTTTATGAGAACATGGAGTGAAAAACCTCACTGTCCTTCAATTTTCACAGTCCTGAAGACCCCCACTACTTTTGCCCCTCACAAACTTCACATCTTGTTTCTGGACAACTGATGACAACTGTTTGCAGTAATAGCTAATTGTCATAGTATCTTCTGAAACTAGACACTGGAAAGGACTGTCATGAACTCTACAAGTAGGATTAAGCACAGACAGAGTGCTGCAAACACCCACTGCTCCTGCTTTCAAACCCAAGTTTGCCACCTCTGTTTAATTACTCATGTAGACAAGCACAAAGCCAGGCAAAAATGTGGTTTACTCTCTCGTATAACCCTACAAGAGGGGTTACTAAATATTATTTCCTTTTTGCTTTTCACCTTTTCAGTTATTTCAGTTTTTATTTAAATAGAAGACCAACAACTTTTTTTTTTTTTCCTCAAAAGAAGACAGTTCTTGTCAGACATCCTTATGAAGTGACCACATTTTTCTGAAAGCTTGGTTGGTAATGGGAACAGCTGAAGGCTGACATTCTTCAAATATGTACACCCCAAATTACCTGCTGATGTCTCTAAGCCTTCTAAAGAGATAAAGAAACTGAAGACAGGGAAAATATTTGATCTTTCATGCTTTCTCCTGGTAGAAAGTCCTTCCTATCTTTTAAACACATTTAAGGCAATTCCTGGAAGTAAAAGCATATAAGCAGTTGGAAGTAATTGTATGATACTGTAGAAGATCTGCCTTTGAAGAAAACTGGAGTTCTTCAGTGTATAAATAGTACATATGCTGCATTTTGCCTGGGTTTAATGTTCTGCAAAACCTGCATGTTTAGTCAAAGCCACAGAAAAAGTTGGTGCACCTGCAGAGTCAGGTTGATACACAGAAGGTTAAAGGCTGAACCAGTCAATGGCATTTTGCCACCAACTTCAAAAGGGTTGGAATCTTCCCTTAGCAAAATTACATTCAGAAGAGACACAGAGTTGTTACTTTTATATAACTTTCATAAGATTAGCATAAAATAAGCAAAGAGCTTTGTTAGAAATGACATTAACCTTTGCCAGCTTTCAGTGCAAGAGCAGCAGTGTCCTGTTTCCAGGGAAAAAAAAAAAAGAACACCAAAAACCAAAAATGAAACCTATCTGGCTACTCAGACTGTTTGTTACAAGCTTTATGAAACCAAGGATGTGAGCAGGGCACACACATTCATATTCAGTCAAGTGTAGCAGCTTCTGAGTCACACTGCCAGCTCTGCTTGTGCTCTGGAGGAGAAACAAAGCCCTGCTGAGCCTGTAACAACACCGTGCCTGGAGCCAGCAGATGCTGCATCATGCTCAGTCACTGCTGCTGCTGTCAGGGATGTCACAGGAAGGCTCCAGGAAGAAATCCCCAGGAAATGGAGCAGGTCTCTGTCCAGGGACAAAGAACAGCCCCAGCACTGGTGCCCCAAAGCACACACATTGGAGGAAGACTGGCCTAGGATGAAAGTTTATGGAATGCTGCCTGTGTGGGTTTGAAGTCCTTCTCCTTCCAGATTTAACTCTGATTGAATCCATTGGTGTGCACCTCCACCCATAGCACAGTTTCAAACCAGAGGCTTCTCCTCAAGGCTGGTATCACCATCCACTAGATAAACCACAAGAATTATATCACCTTTTCCCTTTCAAACTTGCATTTTGTGAGGACCCTAATGGTTAAGAGCGGGTACATCAGAGCATTTGGTTGATTTCTCCAACTCCTCAGCTAAGGCAGACAGTTCACCCAAAATGTCCATCTCCCAGGGGAACAACCAAACCTAAAACCACATCCCCAATCATCTGTGAACACTCCTTTCTCCAGATGAAAGAGCTTTTGCACCAAGGAACCCATCAGACAGGTCAGGATGGGCCCTGGCCTCTGTTTTCAGCAGGGCTCAGACAGTTTTGTACTTAACAATTACTGAACAACAATAAAAACAACCCAACAGTCACCTTGAAAAATCTAACTTCTTTTCCAATTACATCATTCATCATCTCTTCAGGAGGATGCTCAAACCTCCCTGAAAAAAGTTAATGGAAAAGTTTAATAAACCTGTGAAATCTATCTTGAGAAATCAACCAGAATTAATTGCCAACAAAAATCGTCTTCTGTTCAAGATGGAAGGGAACAAACCACCTGGGCATGGCATTTATGGACTGCTTGCAATAAAAGATACTTGATAAATCCTTTCAGAAATCAAAATGAGTGAAACACTAGCAATAGCTGATGGTAAACAGCTGAAGTAAAACTCAACAAATACAGCACACATGCTTGGGGTTTTTTGGTGGGATTTTGATTGTTCTGTTTTCAAATCATCTCATGTCCTTCTAAAGAAAATCCAAGTTTAAGTTAAGTTCTTCTTAAATTTATAATACCAACTATCAGTGAGACACCACCAAGCCCATGATTCTGTGCAGTTACTCAGTGCCTTACCCTGTCCTTTTCATACCTTTCTTTAGAAAAGTAGAAAAAAAAAAATTAAATGGTTTTAGTAGTTTAGCCATGTGCCAGCTATTGGTAAAAAATGCAGGCAAAGAGTTCTAGAACAACTGAACTGCACTACAGAATGATGTTATCATCTTGTCTGGAATTGCCACTGGATACAGGCCACATATCAAGATTTTAATTAACAGCTAATTAGAGACACAACCTTATCTTGAAGACTCCTGATAATCTCTAGATCTCTCAGTGGTGGTTATCACATCCTTTACAATTGTTTAGAACAAATTGGAGGGATCCTTTGTCACATTTAATGTACCACCTTGGCTTTTGTGAGCACACCACTGGCATTAATGCCAACAGGTACCTAAGGTCAGAAATGGTCTAAGGAAAAAAAAATCAATTTACTTCAAATTAAAATCTATTGGAAAGGCTGTTGTTTTCTTTATTTTAAAAATTAAATAATACTAGTGCTTCCACTTGCTGAAAAGGGGGTATTGAAAGCTTGATAAGCTTCTATTTTTCAAATAAATAAAGATACAGCTACATTTGAGGGATGTTCCTTTGTCAACCATGCACAAAACAGGAACTTCTTGCAAATCTCGGGTATTTCAGTGAAGGAATGCTCCCGTTGCTATTTATATAAAATCTGAAACAGAAGCAATCAGTCAAACCTCTTTAAAAGGAAGGAAGGACTTGATACAAAACTCACCCTCTCCCTTGGGCAGACACATTTTCCATTAGCCCCGGCCTACAAAGCTCAGTGCTGAATGGCACAGGTAGGAGAAGAGAAGAGCAATTTAGATTGTTCTGGGACTTGAGGGAATGTTCCAGCACCCCGAGATGTAACCCTGGCATTTTAAATTGCACAGCAGCTCTGGGGCTGCCACTCAGCCTCCAGCACCAGATAGTGCTTCTCAATTCAGATTAAGAAGGGATCCACTGTGTGATGCTGATTACAGGGATGCATTTTGCTGACAGTGCCAGGAACATTCATTTTAATACAATGGAGGAAGTGGCTAAGTTTGACCTTGAAAATAAGATATTATGCAACAGAGAGAATGCTGAATCTGTGATATACAGAGAAGTATGGGAAACTAAAGCAAATTATTCAGTGGTAAATCAAAATACTCAGCTATGGAAGCCAACATGATTTACATTATCTAACCAAATTCAGGATTGGGCCCCATCTTTGTGTTCCAGATTGACTAAACTATGCCACTTCAGCAGCCTCTTTGCCTCTTCTCCAAAATACAGGGAAATATGAACGAGAACTTTGCTATCATTGCATAGAGCCACAGACTATGTAGAGCTGGAAAAGCTGTACAGCTATTATTTAGGCATGTGAATATAGCACACTGTGCCTCAGCAAAGAAATAACTCTATCTTTGCTTTCCAGAGTGGCTGCATCAAGCTCCAGGAAACAGAACTGATAAAACCCAGACATACAAATCACTTTCAAATAGCCAGTCAAACCCATTTCTCCATCCATTTATATCCAAGAACCTCAATGATTCTCCCCTGCTTTCACCAGGGACAGAGTCTGGCTTGGCAAAAGCTCTTTGACACGGCAGAACAACACGTGCAGGTATTTTTCAATCCAAGCTGTTTTAAGAATTATGTATGTTGGATATGGTTTATTCCAACTGATAGCAAGACAGAATTGTTTATCAGAAGGACCCTTATCAATATAAAAACAAACCTCTGAGCTGGTTCATGCCATGAAAACCCACTGTGCTGTCACCTCCAACTAAAAAGAAACTATGAAGAAGCATTTTGGAGGTTACAAAACCTTATCAGCTCTGTCAGGGTCAACACCAGCTCCAGTCCAGGTTTCACCCATGGCACCAGGGCAGGTTTTTCTTTTTCCTTTTGCCCTCCTGTGTCTCTCAGCCATTGCAGCACTGCTGTGATCCCATTTCTGTACAGCAATTAGCAGTCCCAGTTCAACCATGGCTAGTAATACAACATTTGTGTGTTTGTCTGTTTTGTATTTAAACTTGCTTGAACGGGTCTCCCATAAAAATAAACCAGCTCCCTTCTCCCCCTCCTCATCTCACCCCTACATTTCCTCTCCAACAGACTCCAAGTGAGCAAACAGCAAATTTCTCTTAACAATAGACCTCAACAACACTTTACTGTTTCTGAACACTGAAAACAACCTTTGCTCTTCCCCCAAGTGCAACCTGAGACCCAGTAGCAAGAATAATTTATAATATGGGCAGAATCAGTGCATTAAATTCTCAGCAGAACAGTTCTCAACCTGAGATCCCTGGAGCCCCCAAAGCTCTTGGTCTTAGGGCAGGAGATCAACCCCAGAGACAGCACCCCCTGCCTCACCTTCCTTAGCTTCACACAATTTATTCTTTCAGCATAATCACTGCCTCAAGGTTTCTGTAGTGTCCTTCCCCATTTCCCTTCCCTGTCCCTTACCAGCCTCACAGAGCATAAAAAGCAACACTTTTTCCAGACTCAAAGTCCCCCTTAATTAAAACCAATGTCCCCCTCAAACTCACCCAGTTCATTCTGCACTGCTCCACACTCTTGGTTATTCCTTTTTCCCAGATTAGGTCCCAGAAGCTGCTTTCTCTTAGAGAACTACAAAGCTGCTGTTTTTCTTTGTCCACCCTTGCCTCCTGAATCCTTACTGGGTTTAGATGTTTTCCACCAAGTCCAACAAGGAGACAAATGATTAATCACAGCTGACCTGAATTCTTCCCTGTAATTACATCAGACCTGAACTTTTATCGTCTTAAAAAAGGAGAAAAATCTGAAATCCTGAAGGATGCTCTGCAGCTTTATCTATAGTCTTGGATAAAAATGCACAACAGAGCATAAATAAAATAAAAAATATGTAACTACCTTGCTCTATTGCAATAGTGTGTGTCTAAATATGGGGGTCTTAGGGGAAATCACTACTTTTTGTAGTGTTTTGCTCAGAATATGCAGTGTCCCCCCACTCCAGAAACATAGCCAGGTCTTGGGGCCTTCTGGCAGGAAAGAGGGCAAATAAACCAGTTTCTGGCATGATCCAAGTATGTTTTATAATGGTGTGAGGTCCCAGCACCTGCATGCTTTAGAAAGCTGAGGGCAGCTTACATCCCCTCAGAGCCTGGTACCTCGTTCAAAAATAACACAGGGTTTCTGTAGAATTTAGATGTCTGGGTAACCTTTAGCCAAAAGAACAGCAGCTGGAGGGTGGTTGTTGGATCTCAGTTCTAGAGCGAGTACTTAAATACTTCATAAATCTCCCATTAGTGTCCGGGTCTCTCAGGGAGGATCCAGTGATGGAGTTTATAAAGTTATAATCGCTGCCATCAGACGATGCTTAGGAGGAAATGATAGATATGTGCAGGCTCACCTGCCAGGGGGGCTATTAAAGAACAAAACAAACTGGATTGGAAATTATATTAATATATGGTGTTAAAATAAAATTGATTCTAAGTTCACCCAGCTTTCCAGTAATATTACCTCATGCACTGTCTTTCTTGTTTTGTTTTTCTTACACACAAAAAAAAAAAAAAAAAACCTTTTAAGTAACATGTCCAAGTCACACATCATCAGGATGGGATTTTGTGGGTCTGCACATCTGAAAAGAACCCTGGTTAATGGCTGGTATTCTACTCTTGTTTTTGTTTTATAAGTGCCTACTGATATTTACAACAAATTACTTTTACACCACAGCCTGTGGATTCATAGAGTCCAGGGATGGACAATTCAAATTAGCAGTTGGAAACAGTGTTTATCTTCTTGTATTTTCTCAGGGTTTTTAACACGTTAAGTCCATGCCATCTGCACTCATTCTGTGCATACACCCTGTCCAGTTTCCTTGAAATTTCGTTTCACTGACTAAAGAAGGATACAAGTTAGCATTTCTCTGAATACTTTAAAAATTACATATGTATCAAGAAGTTAAAAATTACAAATATATACAAATATTATAACAGACTATGTGTTACTGCCCCAGTGAAGTATTATTTAAAAAACAATTTTATTTAAATATATTGCAAAATACTCCAGAGCAAATCAGACAAAATCCACAAATTTTAGGGTCAATATGATCTACTGATTCAATAGAAAACAAATACATAACAAACTATTGCTTTCCAGGGATCTTACTGATACATTTTGGCTGTCTAAAAAGGACACCTGCCAGTGGCTGACCCAGAGGACTAATTCTTTTTCCCAATATTGATTTTTCCTCTTCTCCTGTCTTTTGTCATTCTTTTGGTGATCAAAGATTAGGCTCATAATTATTTTTTTCATCTATTTTGCATTTTTCTAGAATAATAGCAAATATACACAAAGTAGAATATACTGATTAGGTCTATGATTTGACATCATAATTTTGTATTGTATTTGCATATTAATGGTGCTGATGGGAAGAACAAATTGAAAGCAGTTATTAGAACATGTAAGGTGAATTTTCTTGCATAAGCCATTTTCATATCATGTTGCCATTAAGAAAAAAAAAAAATTGTGATGAATGTTCCCCCTGAAGCTGACAAGTTACAAGGGCTTGTACTAAGGGAATAATAACTCCAAGATTCATAAAAACGGTAATTACTTTATCAACCTTCTAGTCACATTGCAGACACACATACTGAATCACTCCAAAATAACACTGATAGAAAATTAGACTTTATGTTGATATTACACTTCTTACCTGAGGTTTCCTTCTGAAAACATACAGGCCCAATATATTGCTAATTACCCTGAAACCAAGAAAATCAGGTTTATGTCACATTTCTTTAAACACCCAGGTAAGGCTGGATGAGCCAGGGAGAAGGAGTAGACATCAGGAGGAAGGAAGTATTCAAGGATGGCATTGTCAACGTGTAAGTTACCATAGATTTCCTCCAAGAATAGTCAGGCTCAGGTTGACAGCTCCCTGTAAGACCCCATCATCTTGGACAGTGTCCCAGGAAGGGAAGCAGAAATAAAAGTACACCATAAACCCAATCAGCTTCCAGTGGAGTTTAATTATTTAATAAAAGAGATTATGTGGCCATGCCACTACCAAGAAACACCCACATCCCCCTTGGCTTCGTCCATTACCACGCCAGCTGTGAATGAGATCCAAAATGGCTCCAAAAAAATCCTAACCCTACGTTTTATTTCTCCTATGAAACTGCCCAAAATATCTGCAGCTGTGCAGGTACAGTGCTGATGAGGAACAGCTCCATGGGTTCAAGTGGACATTCTTGTTTCCAGAGGGACAATTTTTCTGAGCACAGCTGGATCCCCCAGAGCAGAGAGCTGAGAGAAGTGCCGCTCTCTGCAATACAGAGGAGAAAATGCTAACTGTGATCCCAGAGCTCATTCCTGGGTGAGATGGGAATCCCTGTGCTCCATCAGAGCTGGTTTTGTCTGTAAAAGTGGCAGGGTCCTGCTGACCCTTTGCCTCCACATTCCAGTTTAATCCCCAGCCCCCATTTCCAGGTCTTATCTCTCCTTGGGCAATGGGTAAGGACAGGGAGCACTTCCCTGGGGCTGTGGATGCTAAAGGATGGTGGGATGCTGGGCTGTGTAGCACTCACATCCTTTCCAATGACCCAACAGTGAATCCTTTGCAGTGTTCAATGTCTGTATTGGCATCCCTGTGATGGGATATAATATTACCATTGAGGTCTGGAGGTAGAAGCATTTAATTTACTTCTCAGAGTTGAGTGGATAAGTGGCATTCATTCTGTGTTCCAGTACAAAGCTGCAACTGGAAAAATAAGTGCTCATTATTTCTTACTTAACTGATTAACCCCTACATGCTCTTGGAGCAACCTGAAGGGATGATAACATTGTTAGGCTGGAAATTAAAGGGATGGTGTTTTCTTTTTTATTATTGTTTTCCGAATTTTAACACACAATTTGTCTCATCCAGCAAATCAGAGTTTAGAGACTGGAAGATTCAAGGTGGTTCTCACTGTAAAAGGTGTCAGTCAGTTCTCCATCAGGGAGGGAATCACTGGGTCATGAAGAATAGATTCTGTTTTAGGAGGAGAGAATGAGATTAAATGTATTTCAACACCTAATGTCCATGAAAATGGGATTAGAAATACATGGGAATAGAAATGTATAAAATTAGAAACGTAAATAGTATTAGGATTTTTTAAAGAATGCTTTCAGCCTGACGCAGAAAACCATCCTCAAAATAATGGTACAGTTTTTCTCTTAGGTATACACTACTTGTTCTCTCTGTAAGAGCCTGAACTACTCCTTTTTAAACTCTTAATCACATTATTTTAATTTCTAATGAGTTCTTATGTGTGGATGGATATTTCAGCCCTTTAAGAAGAGTGCCTTGCAGATGGAAATCTCTCTACAGAGGGACTGTATCCTCCCTGTGAGCTCCCAGGCTCAGTGTAGCCTGAAAGGAGGCAATAGCTCAGCCTTTGTTCCAGCTGGGTCCTTGACCTCCTTGTTTACAGTGCTAATGGGGACAGCAGTTAGTCAGAGTCAAGATGGCATTTCTGAGATGTGAATAATCCCACAAGAAAACAGGCTGGAACAGTCGGCACATTCACAGCGCCGGCCTAACCCAGCCACTGGCTCGTTGTGATGTTCAGCCACCACCACTGATCCAAGCAGCAACAGAGACAGTGACCTATAGGAAATATAATCTGTGTCCCATTACCAACTCCCTGAGACATTTTTGTCCTTCTAAAGCCCAAGATTCTCAATGCCATCCTTCTCAAAAGACCCTCTTTCATGTCGCTTTTATCATCCTGACCTTGTTCTAGTGGGAATTTCCATTCTGTGCTCTGAGACATGAAAACGATGCAAAATTTCACTCCTCTCTTGCTGCACAAAGATCCAAAGAGTAAAACCCCAGCTCGGGATGTGGCCTGTCTCCCCCAGCCTGTGTGAGCAGCACAGAGTGTGTGCTCCTGGTCACGCTGCACAGGCTGCCCATTCCCACTGCAGAGTCACAGCTGGCCCATCCCTGGAGCACCAGTTGTGCTGCCAAGAACGTGCAGTGCAGGAAGATTCAATATATTAAATAGTTGTTACATACAAACTCCATGTACAGAACTTGTTTGTGCAGAAGAGTGAATTATCCTGTTTGACAATACCATCCTTACAAGTAGAAAAATGTGACATTCAAGACATCATATATCAGTCTCGGTGTTTTGCATGGCAATCAAAACCTCAGATTACAATCCTTGAGAATTTAATACACCTCTTCAGCAACTCCCTGTAATGCTACTTGAGTGAGCATAAAACACTCTGTGTTGAACCACTGTGGCCTGGATTTCCTTAATTATATTGGAACAAGATGAAGATTTCCCCAAAGCACAGTTGCGACTCAAAGGCACTCAGCTCTGCCCAGCTAATGGGGTCACAGCCTGTGCAGCCACCAGATTCATAGGTACCATGGCTCAAGAGCTGTGGCCTTAAGCCCCATGAACTCAGCAGAGATGTAATTATAACACTTAAAGCTATTCCAAAGACGACCCCACACATTAAGTAGAAATGGAAGTATAAAATACTGTACAGAGAGTATTGCTTGTGAGAGATCGTGGTTTTAAGCTTCCCCATTCAAAACCTTCAGCTCTTACCACTTTGCATCTGAGTTCTATTAAAAAGCTGTGTGGGTTTTTGTATCTTGGGGCCAGAAACACACAAGGAAAAAGAGAAGAGTGTCTGAGGAGATGATGAAGGCTGTGTTATTCTTAATTTTTGATCACACGATCCTTACTATTCTTTAACATGGTTTTGAGAAATGAAGACTCTGGCGAGAACTTAGGACACCTTCCAGCATCTAAATAGGCTCCAAGAGAGCTGGAGAGGAGCTTTGGACAAGGGCCTGGAGAGGAGCTTTGGACAAGGGCCTGGAGTGATAGGACAAGGAGGAATGGCTTCAAACTGGCAGAGAGCAGGGGATCAGGTATTAAGAAGAAATTCTTCCCTGTGAGGGTGGGGAGGCCCTGGCACAGGGTGCCCAGAGAAGCTGTGGCTGCCCCTGGATCCCTGGAAATGTCCAAGGCCAGGCTGGATGGGGCTTGGAGAGTCCTGGAATAGGGGAAGGTGCCCTGCCCATGGCAGAGAGGTGGAATGAGAAGAGCTTCCAGGTCCCTTCCAACCCAAGCTATTCCATGAGTCTGGGATCCTTGGAAAGTGGAGAACTTTAACAACCAGTGTTGGGGTCCCATACAGTAACAATAATTTTAGAATAAAGAGCCACAGCCATTGAATAAAACAAGAGATTATCTTTTCTACATTATTTTCAGATCTTTGATCAACAAGAAACAATCTTATCTAGAAACCTCAGAAACCGCTTCTCTGTATGTTCGAGGAACCACAGCCCCTTCTAACTTGATTCACAGCCTTAATAAGTTCTGTCATCTGTTCTTCTGAGTCTCACTCCAATGTGCAGAAGAGCCTTATTTTGATTTATCTGTGTAGGAAATGCCAGAGTGTAACTTGTACAGTTGGTTCAGCAATCGATTCACTACAACAACGGTACGATTGCACAAGTAAGAGCTATCATTTCCTGAATTTCACAGATGAAGAGAGGAACATCATTCTGTCTACTGCACCTTTTAACTTATGAGATATATAGAAAAATCATAAATAATTTCCATAGGAAGAAAGAGCCATTGCTTCGCCCTCATTTTTCCTGTAACTTCAATGAATTCAATTTTCAGATTAATTTGATATGAAGAAAAGGGACATCAATGAAATGCTATTATCCATCTGACTTTCTAAGCAGAGCTGCAGCCATGGAAGATTACTGGAAATGATGTGGTTAAAGCACTGCAGTACATGTAGAAAATGTAGCAAGTAAGGTCAAACTTGCAAGTAAATTCACACGATAAGAAAGAATTGCTTTGATGATTTTTAAAACATCACAGTCATACTATATTGGGTCATCCACACTAGCTTGAATCTTTTTAAAAGTTATAATAAATTGAAAAATCCAATTTCTTGGATGAAATATTTTTATTTTTAAGTCAAATTCAAGCTTGATTGAAATGTACTTGCAGATTTTGCGAAGTAAGCCAAGTCTGTAAAGCAATCAAGAAATTTTGATGTAGGTAGCTGGAATAGTGTCATCCATGATCTCCAAGTTCCCAAGACAAAGTTTCTCAGCAATGTATGAGGGAGGGCAGCTCCAGGGTTTAGAGTGTCTGGCACATATATTTTGTTCTGGTGGAATGAACGCATTTCGCTGCTAAAACTAAACAAGAAAGTTTTAAAGGTGTATTTGGAAATGCATAAACAAATCCCCCGAAAGCTGCTTCTGATCAGAAGAAGTTGAAATAAAACAATATTACAAATTTTCAAGTAATTTTTGGTGTTTCACCTACTTCTCCTACCAATTAATAACATTAGGTTTGCTGCTATGGAAACTCTAATTTAAGCAGAGAACTGATTACACCAGTAATTTGGATGGGCCTGATCAAACCAAATTCTTGTACCTCTTTTCCTGAGTGGATCCGCAGCCAGGATCCCACACCCTGCTCTGTCTATGACACAGAGATAATACACACAAAGTATTTTCTGCAGAATACACCTCGGGAAGCCTGTCAGTACACTGCACTGTGCATATAATTTCACATCACTTTTGTTTAAATCCAGCTATCTGTAAACTAAATGGGCTATCCCACATTTTGCCCCCTAGTGTCTACTGGCTGCTCCTTGAGGATTTCTGAAAGTCAGCACATAACCAGCATACTCAGACTTTTTTTCCTGAGAAATAAAAGCATTTTTTCTCTCTTACCTTCTGCTTGAAATGTGATTATCAGGCCAGGGACTCATAGTTATTTTATTGTCTGACAGCTTCAGAATAAAATTGAGATATTACATATCTGTTGCCCTGAAAGCCTTTGCAAGATTTTGTATTTGAGAGCCTCTGAAGCTGCATTTCCCTTGGATCTCTGGCCACAAAGTGCTCTGACCTCTCTCTCTGCAGCAGCCTCAGTGCCCTGTGCCTTGAAAGGAGGCCATGGCACAGCATCCTGCAGCCCAGCCCACAGGGTGCTCCAGGCCAAGCCTGCAGGAAAAAAAATACCTGGCAGATTTAGGATCTTCCCCACAGAACTGGGGTGGGATGTTAAAATAGCAAGCGGGGAGCTGGGCTAGGAAGGACTTTAGACAGCAGGCTATTTCTGGGTGATGTGAGCTGGAAAGAGCTTTTGTTTCTCTAACAGTTGGTAGAGTCGCAGCTCGCTGGCAGAGAAACCCCAGAGCAGGAGAGGAGATTCTGGACAGAGACAAAGCTCACGCAGAACTCCTGTTTTCCACAATGTTGTAAAGAGAGGGGTAAAGGGAATATCCTCCAAGGAGATCCCAGCTCACTCACTCTTGCCAGTTTTCCATTACTTTTAAATAATATTGCCCTGTTTTCTGTATAATTTTAGGAAGGTGTAAAAAAGCCGAGAACTTTGTCAGCTTCACTCACACACTGCAGTGGCACTTCAGGAGGCAAAACCCCCCACCTTCAAATGCAATCCAAAAATACCAGTGTTGTTTTGCTTGGATGGGCTACCAAAGGATGAAGCAGCATTAAATAAATCTTTTATGTCATCAAAGAAATCCTCATACCATTAGGCATTTGCTGGGATAAAAATATCTATATACTGCCGGAGGGGATTTTTTCTGCTCTTTCTGTAGAAAAAAAAATTACTGCCAGAAGTTCAGAGAAATGAAATCTTAGTGGAGCTCATGGCAGATATGACATACACACCTTTTACAACAGGATCAACACAGGCTCTTCACTGCTTTTTACTCTTAAAACTATTTTAAATTGTCTTGGGTTTAAACTGATTTTCCTCAGACCCTGTCTCCAGTTCTGCCAAAGCTTTGAAAATGAGAGAGTTGGCAAATAGTAGGAAAATACCTGCTGTGGCCAAGGCTTTCTGCAAGGCTGGGAGCCAACTGCACTGCTAGAAACCCACCTCGAAAAGGCTTCCTGAGGGACCTGGTTTGGCTTAGGGCAGAATCACTCCTGCACAGTGGGCACAGGAAAAAAAAACCATTGCACCTCCCCACACCTCCCTGAGCCTAATTACTCCTCAGAGAGAGAGTCCTTCAGGGAAGAGGCTGGGATGTTTCTCACATCCTCATCACTCCCCAAGGTACCCAGAGCATGCATTGATGCAGAGGCCATCAGTATGTGGGCTTAGCTTTAAATGGCCTGTCACTCAGCACCAGTACTGTTACTGGCATTTCTTGACATTAAACTCTGTTCTATGCTGATGCACATTGTTGCAGAAGGATTTCCTCAAGTTCTCCTTAAGGCAGAACATTACACTTTTTCCTTTAAATATCCTGATCCTAGATGAAACTCATGCAAACTTTATCACTATTTTTTTTTTTTTCTTAAATCTACCTGCAATTTCTCTTTGCTCCAGCAACTCCCAACCCCTGTCCTCTTTTGCTCTTGGACACTTGCACCAAGAACAGATGAGGTCTGTACTGGTCTGAATTTGCTATGAAGCCTAAAAGGCAGACTTTCTTACTAAACAGAAGCTCATTTGATTTGATGGCAGGGGATTGGAATGAGACGATCTTTAAGGTCCCTCCCAGTCCAAACCAATAGCTCAAGAGCTACAGAATCAAGAATTATGAGATCAATTAATGTGGAAAAATTTGGCAACATGACTTTTTTTGTTGCTGTAAAACAACCAAACAGAGTTTAGCATTGAACAGCCTACTAAAAACATCAAAGTGAATAACTAAATGTGAGATTCCAGGGAGCATTTATGCTGCCCTTAGATATTGCACATAAGAAAGAAAAGGCTACTGAAAGAGGTGACTGATGTCTGTAACTCTGAAATAAACCTTAGCAACAAGTAGGAAAGATAAATAGTACTTTAAAAAGAAATCAGATGTTGGATCAGTCTTTTAAGTTCTGGCTTAAGGTGCAAAAACTTTACTCTCGTACACATAATTAAATGAAAAAGTGAAACTTTTTTTAAAAATACAAGCTTTTAAAGATGTGACCTCAATGCACTTTTATTATACTGGCAGTAAATAATTAAAATACCCTCTAAACATACTCCCCCACTAGTAACAGGGGAAAGGCTTAAGGAGAATTTCTGATTTAAATGTTCTATTTCTTTTTATTTCCAAGTAAGACCATGGGGACACATGAAAAATAGACTCTTGGTGGAAGTGCAGGGCACCTGAACAAATCCTCCCAATGTAGGGGTGGCTTCTGAAAAAAGTAACTTACTTTTTATATCTTTTGGTTATTGGCATCTACCATGATCCCACCTAACACTGAGATATCTTGCACAGGACTAGAAAGCTTCTACACTAAATAAGAGGTAACACATTTAGCACATTTAGATACTTTTTGTAAAAATTTGGCAAACTGAAAGCTCTATTATCACCTGTAGTGAAAAACCCCATCCTCATGATCTCTGTCTAGATAGAGAATAAGCGAGCTGTGATTCATCAGGGCAGTAAAAGACACTTCAGCTGTTGATTCCGCAGGAATACTCTGTAAAAATGGCAGGAAGACATTTCAAGGAGAGGGACTCGATCTGAGAAAGCTGCTCTGGTGTTTTGTGGAACCAAACGTGCCTGACTTTGGGATGCAGGGCAGGTACATTTGTTCTGGCAGCCTTTTAATTGAATCTCTTCTCTGGCAGAGAGGCAGTTCCTCCGTGCGACAGTAATGTAGATTTATGGAAAATAATAAGGCAATCAGCTGCCCTGCAGAGTTATTATTTTGTTTCATTCAAAAAAAAAAAAAAAAAAAAAGAAGACACCATGCCTAAACTGATGGGCTGATGTCTGCAGTGACATGCGGTGCCTGTTTCATAGTTCAGTGGAGTTAATGGAAAAACTCCCATTGCCTTCACTTAGGAATCAGCCAGCAAGTGTACAAACAAGGCAAAACAGACACTGAGAGAGAAAAAATCCTAATGTTAGGTATGTGCTAGAGCAGGAGCTGTTTTATAAATATCCACATAGTTCAAAGAATTTCTTTTGATTTTATTTTTGTCTTTTTGTGTTCCCTGGGTTTCAGATTTTGGCAGATTTATTTAAGGCTAGATTAATCACCAAAGCCGTGAATTTAAAATTAATATCCCAGAATACGGAAAGAATATAATTAGAACATTAATTTTAAATTTATAATCATGTTTATGCATAAATAATTATTAATTTTTTCACTCATCTACCTCCTCATAATTATCTCATTCTAATAATAACTCTGTCAGATCAATGAAAGTTCTTTCTTTTACTTTGCAGAGCACAGGAACAGATTCCTACCCAGAGATAAAACACCCTAAAAGATACAGTGCATCCAAGTAAAGCTGCTTAGGGTTCAAATATCAATCTACAAAACCACTCAACACTTTTATTTTGTCCTCTGCAAAAAAATCCCTGGGAAAACACTTTAGTGAATGCTAACAAGAAATTGCCTAGGGCAGAAATTACTTACATGTATATACCCCCATCTTTTCTGTTAAATTACAACTAGACACGGAACTTTGTGTTCTCCCTCTTTCTGGTTACCAGGCCAGAGACATTTTCAGGAAACCAGACATTTTCAATTTTTCAATTAATATTTCCAAAACTTCTTTTCATGGGCACAAAATTATGCTGAAACAGCTGCAAGTACCAGAAGAATCCAGCTGGCTTCACAAAAACGAAACTGTGGTTTTCACCACACAGAGCATCAGCTAAAAAATATCCTTTGTTTAACCACAAGGAAAATATCGTGGTCCAGGCAGGCTAAGTTGAGAAGAATGCACTTTTCCACCAGGATACAGAAGACAAGATGCATCCCAGTGTGTAACTATCACCACCCAGCAAATCCCCTCATCTGAGCCCTTCTCCACCCAGAGGCAACATTTCCATCTCTCCTTTTGAAATGCAGTAGTGTTTGAAATGGTGACATCACGTCCTTTTAATCCCAAAACTCTAAATTCCGCACTATCCTTTGAGCCTTTTCATGTGTAATAAGGTTTCTGAGGAAAGAGCAATCTTAGTGGTTCTCCTTTTGTTACTTCAGCTTGCTTGCAAAGGCTTCTCTCTTTTTCCCCTTAGAAAACACACATAGCATATTTACTGCGAGTACCAACACTGGATGTTGTTAATCTTTGTATACTTAATTGGGGTAGATAAGACAAGGTAAAGAGAGCAAAGTAAATGAGGCAGAAGGGGAGTGGGAAGTGGAACGGTGCCCATGACCCCATGGGTACAGCTGTACCAACTTATCTCTTGACATTTTGTCCCATGTCTCATCCAACAGCCGTGTTTGATGAGCAGGGAGGGGAGCACCAGGCATGGGCACAACTGCAGCACTGTGAGACAGAGACTGGAACTGAAGAGCCATCATTTCCTATTCACCCTTCCCCATTGGTGAATACTTTCTTCAGGGAAAAATCACCTTAGGAACATCTAAAATTTTTCCCTGCTCCTTTTTAGCAGATTGTGCAGCTGAAACTTCTTCTCTGAGGGAGAAAGTCAGGGATGAGCAGTTCCCTTGAGTGCTACTGTGATTTGAAGTATTTCCCCCTGTTCTTTGCCCGTGTAAATGGCTGTAACTCTTTGGGATTGACACGTGCCACCTTAACTTATCCCTGTAACTTCCACACAGTCAAACATTAGCAAAACTTGGGAGGATGACACTTGAACACTTTGCTTGGTGCAGCAAGTCCTACGACACAATAAAGTTTCTCATATCCCTTGAGGCAGTGCTGCTTGAGGGAGGGGAATAATTTCTCTCCCTTTTCATTTGGCTTTTGAGTCCAACCCTGCCATTGATCAGCTCACCAAACTCCAAGTGACTCCAACCCGAGTTCATATACAGCTCCCTGGAAAAGTGGGATTTATTAACACCCTGCTGGAGCTCACAGGCTGCTGCTGCTGCTGCTGCCTTATTGATCGGTTCCCGTGAAATGGCATGTCTGCCCACGGAGATTATGGACAGAATCAACTAAAAGGGCCATCAGGCTGACTGATATTTTTACAAATTTCATATTGCTTGTTATTTTCCTGGTGCTGCATGTGGGAAAACAAAGGTGCTAACAACATAGGAAGGAAATAATCTCTAAAAAGATTGAACTTACAAATCAAATGAACTTACAAAATTAAGTGGCATTTACTCTAGGCAAGAAAAGATTTGATCTGTATCTTATCAACAGTGCTTTTCAAGGTATGAATTCCTACAACTGATATTCCTGAGTTTGGCCTTTTTTTCCTCCCTGAGTTTTAACCTTTTCAGTCCATCTAGCCCAAATTAATTTTTTTTTCTTTTAAAAAAATCCCAGCTGACCCATGCCCAGGGTCTACCTAAGTCTTCTGGGACTTAAAAACCACGTTTGCTTTCCCATTCAATACTCCCAGGCTCAAGACTTTGGGTGGACTTTAATCAAATGCACATTGCCCTTTGCTTGATCTGAACAATCAGCTCAGAAAATTTCTCATTATGGCTTTTGTAAGAAGAAATAATAGCCTGTCTTCTCGCAAGCAAACACAATTTGAATGAGCAAAATTAATGGCTGCTTCTCTTAATTTTTTCCTCCTACTGATGTGATAGGTTATATAAGAGGAGTAATTACAAGAATGTCAAAGTCGCTGCTGAAAGAGTTAATCTGCAAGGAAAAATTCCCACCAGGAAAAATAAAATAATCTCTGGTATGCAGATGAACTGTTTACTTGTTAGCTCTTGTGTGATCAAAATGAAACTAAACTGAACTGCTGAAACAATAAAAGTAAATTGTTACTGGGGCTTTGCAAATCTCAATTAAATAAATATTATGCAGTAAAAAACATTCTGGATTTTAATTAGGATAAAACAACTGAAAAAGAAGTTACCAACCAGTTTTGTTATCTCACAGCACCCTTCAAATACAGGTGACTTTATAATAAAGATGTTTAGCTTTATAAATGTTATGAAAACCCACCCCCATTTTACTTTTATGAGCATCAAAAGTCATCTTATTTTCTATTTTCCCTCCTAAAAAAGTTTCTATAAAACTTTAAATTAGATAAATATGTGTATTGATGGTGGTTTTCTGGTCTCAGCTTTTCAATTACTTTTAAGATAGCAAAGCATTTTGAAAATAATGTGATCAATTTGTTGCATTTACTCTAACAAAACGAAATCACCATCTAATTATCCAGTCAAACAAAAAACGAGTGCTAACTGGGGGGTAACTAATTTTAAATGGCAGGTACCAGAATGGAAATCATGCCTCATTTTGCATTTTTTCCTGGTAGGTATAATGTAGAGCAATACAGTATTTTCATTATTCATTTGGATTTTTTGTAGAGCTGTGCACTCTGTAACGGAGCTGAATTCCTTGCTGAGCTACCAGATCCCAGGATGCCTCTGGCAATGGTAAAACAGATTTCTACAGAAACTGAAGCACAATCCACACTTTCACTCTTCACCAGTCTGTCCCAGCACTGAAACTGGGTTCCTACAGCCAACCATGAGTTTTTCACCCCAGAGCATAGCACAGAGCATGTGTCACTACGGCTTAAAGGGGAACAAAATGTCCTGTTACTTCTTCTAAAACAAACCTCACCCCTGTCTCCAGCAGCCTGGAGAACACCACCTTCACAAACCAACATTCATGTATGCATACTCTTCAAGTGTCAATTACTGTCAGTTAAGCCATCTTCAAAATGCTAAAATTTCAGCCTCCTTCTAAATATTCTTTCATTAATCAGCAGTGAAACAGCCCAGACTCAATGGAGACAAAATTATTGGTCTCTAAATGAAAAATTGAGCTTGTAAAGAAATAGCAATGACATTTGTAGGGGCTGACATTTCTGCACAACGTGGTGAGCTATTAATTTGCTAATTACTCATGTACTACTACTTCAGTGCACACTTTAAGCAACAATCTAAATTGAACCTGAAGATTAAAAATCTCACCCTAAAGGCCTGGATCTCTCCCTTCATTTTACATTACAATCTGTGAGTAAATTAACAGCCTGCATTTTTGTGTGGATCTCTCAGGAGGGAAAGTGAGAAGCCCAAGGGTCAGACTCTGCATGGCCCTGGGGGAGCAGTCACCAGTGCCCTATAGTCTCCTCTGGACCTGCAGAATTTGTATATTTGATTAACCTTTGTGCTCCTGAGAGCTCCAGAAGTGTCCAGAAGCACAGCTGGGCTTTGCCATGTCCTTCTCTCTCATTTTCACCCTGCAGCTGGCACAGCTGCATTCACACCTGCAGCAAGGCAATTGCTCAGGTGTTCTCAGACCTCCTCTGCGACAGGAGCTTGGGAAGGCATCGCACGTGGGGGTGTCACAACCTTCTGCTGCTGCTTCTTTAGGTAATAATTCCCTTCATCAGCTCTTAATTTTGCCTTATTAAAGAGCCAGTGCCTTACAAAATGTCATTGCACCAGACCTTTGCTGCCAGGTAATTTTCACCCACCCAACATCCTGATAGGGAGAAAAAAACTTCTTTTTTTTTTTTCACTAGCAGTTGGGAAGTGAAGGATTTCTTTTTTCCCCCCCAAGAAAATGACAGAATGGCCTGTACACATCAGGCCAAAGAATCAGTCAGATTTCCAGTGCCATCTCCAGCTGTTCCTCAGCCCAAACTCACAGGCCATCTGTGCCAAGCTGAGTCAAGCCTCACCTGACAACAATCCACTTGGCTCTCCTTTCACTTCCTACGCCTTACTTGCTCCCCCTTAACCCGCCAGGCTCCTTGCTAGCTTTTTGTCACAGATTACAGGAAAACACTTTCTTTAGCAGGGTTCTTGTCCCTGTTTCAGAGATCTCACCAGAAACCTTGGTCACTCACAAGACCTCCGCAGTTTTGTTCTGTGTTTCTCAAAGGAAAACCACTGAAGGTCAAAATGAAAATTTTCCACCGTCCTCACACACATGTGGCCTTCACTTCCATATGACCGACAGCTTCCAGGTTCACAGAAGGAAGATTGACAGTTCTGTGATGTGGAACATCAAGTGAAATCCAACTTAATTCAATTAAAAGAAAATCCATCTTTTAACGCCTCAGCTGGTTGATTTTTCTACCAGCAGAACACAAAGCTCAGATCTCAGTCAAATTCACAAGTGACACTGGGCCTGTTCCTTTCTCTCTTTGTCCCCACCTACTCAATACCCAAACAAGGATGAAGTGTGTAAAAAATAATTTAAAAAAGCATCAAGGGGAAATTTGACAACTCCAAGTTACCTTGCAGCATGGTACATGGCACTCTCTGGAAATCAGCTCTTTCTAACTTCCTGCTATACCTTTGTCCTAATTTCCCTGATGACAATAAGCATTAGAAGAAGAAAACCCATGCTTGGAGGATTTAGAGCTCTTCAATTATTCTGTTTTTTATTTCTGTCTCTCCTCTGAGGAACTCTGTTTCCTGTGTAAATTACTTTCTCCCCCAGCAGCCACCTCGTACAGCTCAGGGGCCCCAGCCCAGTGCTCAGGCAGGCACAGCCTCCTGCAAGCTCCTGAGAACAGGCACTTGGTGTCCCTGCGAGGTCACACAGGCTGAAATCAGTCACTTATCTACAAATGAGGGGTTTAAAGGGCCCAGGTATTTGGTATTTGACCAATCTCCTCAGCTGCATTCCTTAATGGAAAGTTGATCCAAGTGTATGTAGATGTAAGAATGTGTGAGTATATTCTCTGCTTACAGAACATCCATATGAAGAACTTACAGAAGCTTCCATACTCATTCATCCCCAGCCTCATCACCCATGTTTTCTCTCTGTAGACACTTGTTTGGGTTCCATTAGAGAATGGAATGAGTCTGACCTAAACCTCCTTCATCCAAGCTATATTCAGCTGGTCTAAGACACCTCCACTGCTGTAAATTCTGCTCTAAGAGAATTCTTTCCTAATGTAGCAGAAAGCTGGGATGTAACCAAGCTGTGACTAGGTGGCTGATTTTTTTCCCCCCCACATTCCTTCTCGTAGCCAAGCAAAAGCTCAACCAAAACCTCCCTGTTGAGAGTGCCAGAATGCTGAGATTAACAGGCTCTGCAAAGCACGATGCACAAACCTTGTTTATGTGTGAGACAAAGAGGAAAGGAGGTGGGGTTCACATCAAATGCATCTAAACAGCCTGGCAGGAAAAAAGAAAGGTGTTTACAAACTCTAACCTATGAAAAATTAATGTTTGAGACAAACACGGTGACCTCACATGTGGAAGAGGAAGGTTGGGTGCCTATGGGTATGGAAAACCAGGAAAGACAAGAGTGTGATTTTGGGAGAGGGGCAGTAAAAACTTACAGGAAATCACTGGAAGCTCACAAAGCTGCACTCAAAAGTTGACTTTCCCCCTCAGTCTCTCAAATGTTGCAGTGACATCTCATTGCTGCTAAGTGAACAAAAAGCCCTGAATATATTGTTAAATCACACACCCCAGCAAACATTAATTAATTGATATTTGAATAGCATATGGAGAGCTTAAGAGTTGTACAACTGGGACATGGGAAGCATTCACTCAAATCTGACATCTCTGGTATTCCCAGTTCTCTTTGCAGTTCCCCGGTATGGCAAGAGCTGTGCTTTTAGTGAGACACAATGTCTGCTGTCCTCGTTCCTGTGGCTGGGAGTTTAGAGTGGGGATGGTGGTGGCTTTGTTTTCCATGTCACTGCTAGAGGTACTCATGCTCTCTGTGCACAATGAGAGGATGCAGGTGATCTTTTACTTTTGAAAGTCTCAAAGCATGTATATTTTTATTCAATTTTTCTGAAAGGTCAATATACTACAGACCACTTATCAGTGATCCTTCCCTGCCTAGGCATCATTTGTACACTGTGGCATCAGTTTTCCTGGTTCAACAGTCAGCTCCTAATAAAAGAGGATGACATGTATTAGAAGTAAAGAAAAATAGCTGTAATAATAGCACTCCAATCCTACTTACTTGTCTCTTAACCTCTTTCTTTCAAAGGCTCCCACGCTGCAGTGCTCAGGAGAAAGTTGCCATTGAATTATCCACCGGAAATCCATTGGCATCTATTGCTGCTCCGGTGCAGCAGCGTGCAGGGCAACAATAACTGATAACTCTCCTCACATCCCTGCCCCTCCTCCGGCTCAAAGTACGGCTCAAGAAATAAAACCTGCTGCAGACACCAAATATTTTTTAAATTAAGCTCTCAGCTGCCAACAGAAATCAGCTCCATCTGACAGCTCGGCTCCCCAGGACCCCCAGCACTCACCCACTGCCCCCCTGCTCCTCACAGCATTGTTCTGGGGAAGCACTTCTACAGAATTCTCACTGATCATGAAAGGCAAATAAACCAAATCCCAGAAGCAAAGGCAAAAAGCATCAATACAGTTTTCTCCAGCAGCCTACTGCTATTTATACAGATGACTGTGAACATTCGCACATCAAAAAAAGTGGTATTTTGGCATCTCTTCCAGGAGCAATCATCTCCCTAATGGATAGCATGGTAAATACACTGTCCCTGATGAGAAGATGCTTGAATCATTACAGCAGCAGTCTGTAATGAAAAGGATGCAGATTCAGTTCCCTGTCAGATTTCCTGATAGGAGATTTTTTTTAGAAATCTCACAGGTACCTTTGGATTTCAGTACAAGGATCTAGGTGGCTTTTAATGCCACAATTAAAATTTCTGCGCTTTTTCTAACTTCACAGAGGAATTATCAAGATTGATACATTAAAGAACAAGGGAGTCATTAGGGAGCTGGCAGCACACAGCTTTGGTATCTAAAGCGGATGGAAATTCAGACTGGGGGAACAAACCCTCCAGCCTAAAACTGTACTGGTTCCACAAATGATTGGTTCAAGGGAGCAGAGGAACATTGAGCTGCAGTCTGCTCCCTTTTTAGGACATAGTAGCCACATAATTGCTGAGTTGCACCTGTGTCCCCCAAATGCCCCCTGAGAGGGGCCCAGAAATGATTTGGTCTTTCTGCGTGGCACAAACCCAGAGCAGCTTGGGGTGGAAGGGACCTTAAACACCACCCAGGTCCATCCCCTGCCATGGGCAGGGACACTTCCCACCGTCCCAGGTTACTCCAAGCTAAACTGAACCTGACCTCGGTTCCCTTCCAGGGATGGGGCATCCTTGCTGCTGTCACTGTAGAAGTGGGACAAAGACATTCATGCAGTGTTTTTCACAGACAGGCAAGACAATTTCACACACATATTTTTTAAAAGCACCTCTTGTGCTGATCTTGCAGCCCAGGCATTCATACTGCAATCTGTGCTATTTCTAAGATTAAGCAGTTAAATAGTCTTGGCCTGGATCTTCTTAATCACACTAATACCACTTTTACAATGATCTGGACTGAAAGGTCCAGTATGAAGGACAATCACCCTCCTTTATCAACAGCCAATGCTGAGCCAGTGCATTTAATAGAAAAGTCATTGTGGGCTTCAGAAAGAATAAGATCAGAGCTAAGACTCCTGTTGACATGGAAATACTCTGAAATGTCTGTTAAGAAGTGTCCTAAGCACTGAAATTCTCTGTATTCCTTATTCATGCCCTAATGAAGTTGCTGCCACAATTCTGAATTTGGAGCTTTTCTTCCTGTTGAATGCTAGTGTAAAGAATAAATAAGATCGATTAGAGTCATTCTGGCACTAAAAAGAGCCAGTGTACTCCATGTCCTTGCCAGTGCTCCCCTGTGTATCTGAGAGGAATAGCTGCAAGGACTGGAGAAGCAGTAACTTTTGGAAAGAACTGTATCTGCTACAGAAGCACCATATTAAGTAGACCATTTCCAATGAATCCCAAAAGCTCATGTTCATTAGCTTTTTGTGAAAGCAGAATACCATGTAAAATGGGCATTGCACAGCATGACTTGTACTGGTGCCCTAAACGGAGAAAGAAGTCAAATGACATCCCCAGATTAAACATTTACAGGGGAAAAAAAAGAGTATCTGAGCAGAAGAAACATTGCTCTGTAGAACTGCAATCAAACGGAACTGGGAAGAATACAATGTCTTTACACCAGAGCATGAAGTACATGTATCTTAAAATCAGCTAATATCTACTTACTAGACCTTTAAACCAGAAAAAAATACATTTTGCTATTTAGATAAGCAGGACATTATGAGTTTGGGGACTGTGTTCAGCATGGAAAGAGATAATAAACATCAATTGAGTCAGTTATGTTATTAAATCAAAATCTCAACATTTATACATTAGCTATTTTTTTCTTTTTCTTCTTTTTTTTTTTTCTTTAACCTGAGAGGCAGTACCTTAGACAAACACTTTTCTCCGTGAGTAAGGGACTACAGCAGCTCCAAGGCTTTGCTCAGATGTGGGACCTGGTGGCAGATCCCAGGTGCTGAGATGTGGACGTGGCAGGATGAGGCCTCCCCCATCCCTCTCCATGCATCCTCTGGGCTGCAGCTAAAGAAACTCTCACCATGTGGCCCTGAAGGACCCGCAGCTTGTACACCTGCTGGGAAACTTTGTTCTGTGGCAAGTGTCAGGTATTTCTGCTTTTTACACAGACAAATCAATGTGTCAGACATCAAGGATTTCACAAACACCACTGTGAACGAGTAAAGAGATTGAGTTCACTAAATGGGATATGACAAATGTCATCATTGACTGGAACAATTACTGGTTTTCCTCATATCTTTATAACAGGTGACATCTATCTCATAGCTAGAAGAAATATTGTTTGCCATGTAGGTGAACCAGATCAAAGTAGAGAGTGGATTTAAACTGGAATATTCCCTTGTTTTTACTACTGCAATCACTGTATAAATTTTGCACGTGATGTACCTCAGGACGCTCTTGCCTACCGTGTGCTTATTGCCAGTTCTTTTGGCTCATTTTATAAAAGTAAAAAATGAACAAAAGTATTATCTAACTCACTGGGGAGTTATGAACTGTCACCGTTATTGATAACAACAGGAAATGAAATCTGTGCCTGCTCCCCTGGCTCAGCATCAGCATGGCAAAATCATAAAGCAACTGAAAAACCCGCGTTTGGCTGTGCTTGCAACGCAAGGCGAGGGACCAGCTTCAGCACTGGGACATCTCTGTGGCTCCAGTCACTCCACCTGATTCATAATGGAGCAGTCAATCAGACCCCTGAGACAATTCCTGCTCCTTCCTCATTTTCCAGCTCACCAAAGACTTTGTCTGAGGCAGTCCAGCAATACATTTTTGCATGTCCTGACTCCAAAAAAACACCTCAGTGTCTGCTGAACTGGTGTGCAGATCAGAGTATCACTACACAGTAGAGATGTAAGTCATCCACTTAATCAAATCTGGGCAGCCAGGCTGCTACACGGGATGGACCATGGCCAAGGACAAATGCGCCAGACAAAGGCAGACTTTGGAAAATCACATTTAGATATGATTATAGATAAGAAGTCATGCTTTAAGTGTGGCAAATTTACCTACAAAAATATTTTTTATTAGTACTTTTGAAGGGGTTATAAATCTTTCCTAGCAGAAGCCCAGCAGTAGGGTTCTCTGTGGAGGGGAGAGAGTGCTGGCTACCAGCATGGCCCATTGGCTTGTCCCATCCAGACACCTCAAGGTGCAGGACAGTCCCTGTCCTCCCAACAGCCACCAGCACCACAGACCTGGAGCATGCCCTGCACATTCCTGATATGATTCTCCAGGAATCTGCTTGAAACATCCTCTCAGCCCCTGGACAGCACTGCACACCCATCCTGAATTCCAGAAGGCACACACCAGGGACAGAGCTAGGGAAAACAGAGAGAAAGGACTGTGGGAAAGAGAGGTGTGATTCTGAGACCGGAAGAAAACCAGCAGAGATGGAGAAAATCCCTTTTGAGTCATCAGATGACAACTGCCAGCATGAAGAGCAAAAATCAGTGGCTGCTGCTTAGGACTAAACACTCCACCCACACAGAGTACTGGACAAGGTTCTCAAAAACAGCCTTTAAAAGCAGCCATTCCAGGGCTTTGATGCCCTCTTGTTCTCTAGAAGTTACAGACAGCAAAGAGCTTAAGTAACTCTATTAACTTGCCCTGGACCACTGAAAATACCTGACAGCAAATGATACAAGCTTAGGACAGAATTTAATGTTTGGGCCCTTTAAGTCATCCATGCTCTTGCAGTAAATTCTCTTGCCTCTAAAAAGATCAGAGAAAAGCACCTTCCCTTAGTTCTAAGGGGCTGATCACATAAACAAGATTTATGTCAGGCCATGGAGTCAGAGTGACAGAATCACCCAGTTCTGGAAGGAAATGTAGCAGGACAATCTGTGTCAACCTAGGGCAAAAGCCCAAAGATAAGGAGGTGCACAGACCTTCCCTAAAATGTCAGTCCTTTTCCTCATTATTTCCTTGGCTCACTTTCCTTGTGATCCTCCATCAAGCTGAAAGTCCACCACAAAAGGAGGATTCTTTGCTTCCAGGCAGAGCTACAACTGTTCCCATCAAGTTTACATCTTGAACAGAGAAAAAAAATCACATTTTATCCCAAATCCTAGCAGAAGACTCCAGCCTCCACCTTCCATTTGAGACTGTTTCTCGTGGATGTCTCAAACTGTTCCAATGCCCACGGCCTGGATGTCACCACAAGGCTGATACAGGAATGGCACAAGCCCAGGTGTGTGAGGATGCTGCCATTCTGCTCCAGAGGCATCAGCTCTGCATGGCAGAAAGGGAAGCACTTTGCTTCAAGTAACGTTAAAAAAAACCCAAGCTTGGAAATCTGTGCTGCCAGACAGCTCTAGAAACACAGCTTTTACCCTTGTGTGAGTACAGCTGAAGAAATGACTCAAGAAACATGGATAAAATGGAACAAGCACTAGAGCCTGAAGATGCTCTCAGCTGCTGCCTGTTCTCAAGCACAGCCACTCCAGGGGGCACACAGGTACTGAGCTGGGCTGGTTCCAATTAGCAGGGTCCTCGCAGCAAAACTGCCTGAACAGCTTGAACTGACTGCTGGAAATGTGTGAGGGGGACTAAAGGCAGCAATTCCACCCTTTTGAATACCATCCAGCACCCACATTGGATTCACATGAATGAGTCAGGGGAAAGCTGGATGTGCAGCACGTGCTGATGCTGCCCCGATGCCAGAGTTGCAGCACATCCTCTGCCACATCCCTGGCAGCCTCAGCCTCACAGAGGGTTTTGGGGCCTCACTGCTGTGTCCTCTGACAGCTTCAGCAGCATGAGGCTCCTGGAGGATGATGTGCTGGTACTTAGCAGCTTGTTCAGCTGTTTGGCAAGGAAGAGAAGCATTGGTGTTGTTTCTATCTGTATTTCAGCCTTTTGAAATCAAATATTGCCCTTTTTCCTTTCAAATCCAAGCCCCCTCAAAGAGCCCTCAGTTTTCCATTCCCCATCAAAACCATGAGGCACCCAGAGACTCATGCATAAGAATTGGTAACAAACTCATGCAGTGTTTGTGTAGCTACGCTTGATGAATGAGGCAAGAGATTTCCAATTTGTAAAGTTATTATTCCATAAGCACAGTTTGCCAGGTAGCAACTGTAAAATTCAGAAATGTTTATTCAGATAAGATCTGATATTGATTTTCATCACATTTCCATTCTGGCAGGGATTTTTAAGGACCCTACCAGCTTTCTTCTCCCAGGGATAGCACCAAGGCTCCACCTATAATGAAGCAAATCCCTACCATCTTTGCAAAAGCACATGTGAATGCAAATTCTACAATAATCCTTGAAAAATGAATACAGTCTATGCAGTGTTAATAAGGCAATTATCACACAAGTAGCACATTTTTTTTGTGATTTCCTAATTAACATGATTATCAACTGCTTGTTATTAAAGCAGTTTCCTATGATTTGACTTACAGCATATTGTAAACAAATTCAAGATGCCATTTCCTGCTCCATCATTTACATCACACTGTTCATTCACACTTGCATTTGTTTTTCCTATTTTTAAGTGTGTCTCAGAGAAAACTGTGCATTGTGATGATGAAGAAAAGTAATATCAGAAACAAAGCCACAGAAAGAAGATTGGTGGATTATTTCCAAATCTACCATGCACCCAGTGAACTTTTTCATAAATTTGTAAAACTACATATCAAAATCTGGAAAAGCTATCCCCTTGAGCATCAGCATTTTATTTGACTTTTCTCCAACAGATGCCACTGACAGTTTACTAAATGGTGCACTGCTTAATAAATTTAGTGGAGGAAAAAGAACACTTCTTTTCATACAAATTAAATCCTGCACAAACCTAAGGTAACGGGAGCATTTGAGGAAAAAAAGGCTTCGGTGCAGTAAATGAGTGGGAAAACAGAATTCCTACTCTTTCTGATGTTAACACCGAGCAATTTCCAACACCACACATTCTTCTGGTTTGCTGTTCCCTGCAAATGCCATCCTGTGGCTAAATTTTTTCCAGAACCAGCAATTTAAATACCCAGCTCTTTGAAATGACATCTCGGTGGTGGCGCAGCTGTCTGTGACCAAGCACAGTGCGACTTTGATACGCACAGTGCAGTACGAAGCAGTGCCTTTGAAAGGAAAAAAACACACCTTTGCACATTCCTTTCTGGCTGACTGTTTAATGGGAGAAAACATTTCTGACCGAACTCATGTTGAGGGTTGTGTGAGCATTTAAAGGCTGGGGAAATGGTTTCCTGTAGTATATAACCTGCCCCACCACAGGCTGACTAATGAGTCAGACAGTGCTGAAACCCTCAGGTCCCATAAACATCCACTAATGACATGAAACAAGATCTAAAGTGCTCAAACGTTGATAAGTACAGAATGTAGCTCACGATGTACTCTTCACAAATTAGTGAGGGGTTGCTATGACTCCTTAATGAAATGTTATTATGTTTTAAAACTGAAACCAGACATCTGGGGATGGGGGGAGGAAATGGGAGCGAGTGTTTGAACACCGTTGTCTAGGATTCCTTTCATCAGCCAGCTGAATTTGCTTGCTTGTCCTGAATGAGTGGATCCATTTCTTCAGCTGGTGCAATGCCTTGCAATAAAGCCGAGCAGTGTGTGCCGTCTTCCGCTCCCTGGGAAGCAGAAATCACTGCTATGGGAGAGGAGGCTTCTGTAGGAAAGGCTACATGAGCTGCTCTTTCCTGGCTGTAAAAGTCTCCTGTCCCCCTGCAGCATCCAAAGAATTTGACAAATGCACACATGCCAATGTATGCAGCGCGTTCTCAAAATGACCAGCCAGATCTTCAAAAAAAATAAGCACTAAAGTGGTGAGAATTGGTTGGTTCGTGCTAAACTCACATGGAAATATAATTATTAAAATTATTATTAAAATAATAATTATTTAAAATTATTAAAAGTCCTTTATGTGCAACTATTACAATTTCTTTCCTTACTAACCTTGATACATGTGCAGAGAGAGAGAGAGAGAGGAATACATATATATATGCATATATACATACCTGAACACAAAACATACATATACAAAATTTAAGTGACAGACAAGCATGGATGTTGCTCCAGCTATGGATTTCTGACCTCATGGTAAACACTGACTTTTTCAACAGTGCCCAGCACCCAGAGAGCAATTTCCCTCCTGAGTTACAGAGCAATCACTGTATTACCATGCACAATAAGAACTAAATGCTCCATCCCTGGCACTGCAGGTGACTCCAAAATCACTCGCCTAGAGAGCCACGGGTTAAACTAGAAATACCCAGGAACACACTTCCTCCAGTGAATCTTGAAAACATTTCTTTAAATGCATCCTTTAAAACTTTCCTTTCAGCGGATGAAGTGAGGGAGGAGCTTGCTGACAGAGATTAAAGGAGCTGACATTCCCTCCGCGGCGCTCCGGGACGCCCAGCCTGCTGCTGGCACTGCACATCAACACCCACGGGTGGCTCTGGCAACTGATCCCATCTTTCCTAACAAACAAGCACGCAAATGTGTATCCATTTTAAATCAGATTCGAATTAAATCCAATACATTGAACCAATTTAACTCTCCTGATTGTCTTGTCTACCTTACCTGTGGCAACACCCCCAGGCTGAGGACTCCTTGCCCCACTATGGGGCTGCAGCTTGAGATCCTGCATCACCATTGCCTGCCCAGAGTTCCTATTTTCCCAAGTAAGGATAGTTTTAATATTGGCAATTCTGGTATTAGCTCTTGTGGGGAAAATTTTAAAAACGGAGACTAGAGCCACGCAGCTCAGATGCCTGACAGCTCCTCCTGGCCTTGGCAGGTGCACCAATGGCACCGAGACCCACGGCATCACAGCCCACGGCATCAGTCCAACCTGCGGAGATGAGTTCAAACTCCTCTTCATCCATCACTCTGGCTGCTGGATCAGCTGAACCCATACATCAGAGCAGAGACCCGACCCACTTCTTCGTACAGTCAGAGAGATATTGCTTACACTGATTACTGAACACGGAATCACAGAATCATTTAGGCTGGAAAAGCCATCTGAGATCAAGTCCAACCCTTCCTCCAGCACTGCCAAGCCCAGCACTAAACCGTGTTCCCACGTGCCACATCTACACATCTTTTATTTACCTCCAGGGATGGTGACTCTGCTGCTTCCCTGGGAAGCCCATTCCAGCATCTGAAAACCTTCAAAAGAAAGGTCTGAAAAAGAAATTTTCCCTCCTATCCAAACTGAACTGCCCCCAGCACAACTTGAGGCCATTTCCTCCTGTCCTAGTGCTTGTCACCTGGGAGAAGACACCGATGTCACCTCACTACAATCTCGTTTTTGGGAGCTGTAGAGAGAAGAGAGTGGTAAGGTGCCCCTGAGCCTCCTTTTCTATGTCTGAACATAGAATTTCCTGGGGGAAAGACTCTGTGTGAAGACTTCAGTATGCAGACTAAGGAGGAAAATCTTGCCACTTAAAATTTGTGGTAAAAATAACAGATTGGATTAAAATCAGCTTTATTCCTTATTAATAATACCATTTCCTTCCTCTAATTGCAGTGTTACCATCCTGCAGAGCCATGCAGGCATTCTGAACATTACAAAAGAAGGATAAAGTCAAGGAAAATGTATGTACACATATATATGCATTTATACATAGCCTAATTAGCTTCAAGTCATTCCAATACTGATTTCAACAACCAAGTACTGGAAATCCCAGGCTGGTACTACAGTTCTGTAATCAATAGTGCCAGAGTAAGTACTTTACATTTTCACAAGAAAAAAAAAATTAAAAGACTCAAAGTGATTTAAAGGGAGTGATTCAGATGATACATTACATGGTTTCTGTTTATTACTACCTACTCTTTCTGATTTTTAATACCAACACTGAGGTTTCAGGACAGGATTTCCAACCAATTTGGTCTTCTTCCATTTGGCAAACAATGTGTCTAATGGGGCGTGAAATTAAACCAGCTTTTTTTGGTAATTCCCTCTTTGCAAAATCCCAGCAGTGATGAGGGACTCTCCTGTTCTCAGGCTGCAACAGAGGATGCTCAAAAGAAAAGAGCATCTCTCCCACAAACAGCTGAATTACTCTGTGAGGCTCCAGTCCATGAATGAGGTCAGTAGGAGCTAACACCTTAAAAATGGATAAAATGTAATAATAAACTGTATTTTGACTTTTGCTGCAAGTGGACATGAGTGTGATTTATGTCTTTGACCGCCTATGCTGGGACAAATGCAAGTGATAAACAGTCACTATAAATGACAAAGCAGTGGATGTTGTTACCACCTCACTCAGTGTCTGACAATATCCCCTTGGAAACCCCTGTCTCACTAGATTAGGAGTGCATGCAACTTAATTAAAGAGACTTCTTCAACTCCTATTGAACATTTCGGTGAGTCAAATAAATGCACTCACAAGTCTGTTTGTCTTTTTCTTCTTAAGGATACTTGATCTTTTTCTGCATCTCAGAATCCATTTGGAAAATCTAATCTGCTCAAAGAGATGAGTAGTTATGAAATGCATGTTTAGAAATGTCTAAGAAACATCTGACAGCCTGGACTTAACCTTGTCCATTTGGGAAATAAATGTGTATTTAAATACGAATTTTTTCATGCTGAGCCTTTAACAGATTAGTCTTCATCCAGACTTTTAGTTCCCACCTCCAAGGTAACAGTAATACCTAACAGCAATATCTGTACCAGCTACAGCAACACAGGATATTTCAATTTGATTTAAAGTCTGGCATCAGGGAAAGTATTTTGCTAATTTCTCCATTTGTTTACTCCATGCCATATGTTAATTCTTTGTGAATACTTCATTCCAGCGCTTCCTACACTGCAAATGTATCCCCCCTTCCCAGTGTATCCTGGGTGTCAGCGTTGAAAAGGGGCTTGGCTTGCCAGAGCCACCCCTCATGGAACACAATCAGCGTCCTGAGCTGATTAGCTGTGCTCTCTCCAACCACACAGATCTGCTCTAGGGCAGTGACAGACTGACATTGTCCAAGATTTATGCTCTGTTTTCCAAACAATTCCTGAGAGGTCATGACCTTGTTGTGGATTTTCTTTGAGGAAAAACTTATAATTATTAACTTCACACGCTATGTAAATATCTGGATCAATGCTTCTCTCAGCAGGCGATTGCCAGAGTATTCAATGACTGCTTTTTTTGGTACAAAAGACACTGTCAACTCTCTCCTTCCCTGAAAATCTCCTCGTAAATGTCTCTGATGGCAGATCGTTAAATGCTGAGCTGTGGCATTTCCCTGAAGATATAATTATAAAGCTGTGGGAGGAAAAGAGACAACTCTTTAGACCACACTCTTCATTCTTTTATGGCTGTGTAGTTCAGTGGCTAATGTGTATATTGAATTTAATTTAATCACTTCTGTTATTTCTACCAGTTAGATAGAAGCCATTTCATCCAGACATATTATTAAATTATTTATATGGGACTTTCTACTAGCTCAACTTCATTAAGATGGAGTTAAAAGTTTATAAGCTCCCAAACAGAACGGCTGGCTGAGGTCATGGCGAGAAAGCCGCAGTAACAAGAACATTACATTTCCACGTTGGAATTCATAAGCCTGTCTGTGAGCCAGATGCCTAAAATCCATTGCCACCAGAGATCCAGCACGTGGAGACACAGGAATCTGCAGAGTTACACAATGGGGAGCCAGAGCCCAGCCACTCCCCAGGGCTCTACGACTTCATCGATCAAGTCTCCCCTGGCACAGCAGATGAGACACATTGGCCGCATGTAGATGCTGACATTTAGTTTAGTCTCATATTGAATCCCACCCAGACAGCCTGGAGGTGGAGTGTCACTTGAGAAGTTCTGAAAAGTTTGTTAGTTTTGCTGGTTTTTGTTTGTTTGGTTTTTTTCCTGGAAAAAAAGTCACATTTTTCACAGAACTTTGCTGAACTTGTTTTTCCTCAGTATTTGCTTGAATAGTGCTTGACTACTTAGAGGATAGTTTGGCTATTATTTTGTCCATTTTCACTAAGGGCATCAGAGCCTGTTTTCAGAAGCCTGAAAAGAAGGCAGGGATGCTAATCCAGGGATGCTAATCCATTCTACTCCCCGGTACCACACAATTAATCTAATGCCAGATTCCCAATTTTACCTGTTCAGCCTTCCCACTTTCCCTACATAATCCTTGCCATTGGCTGCTTTCAATCCCCCGTTCCCATGAACTGTGCAGTTCCTGTGCAGAACCTGCCTCAAACCCACAAGACACCTCTCAGGTATCCCCTGCAAGGTGAACTCAGCTGGTGGGATTCAGGAGGCAGAGCCTGTCCTCGGCACTTCTGGCTGAGCTAAATTAAAGCCTCTTTCCTCAGCATTTTTGAATCCAAAGATGCCTTTTACATACAGTCCGAGGCCCCTCTCAGCCTTCTGCTCCACCTTGCTCTCCAGAGGTGGGACAGCAGCAGGATTAAGAGCCAGGCCAATGAAGCAGGATGTGAACAGAATGGGCTGGAAGCTGGTGCAATCAGCTCTCTTCAGCACTGACATCACTATATACAACTACTTGAAGTTAAGATTTCTTCCAAAATTACCTACTTTTACTATGCTTAACTAGAAATTGGCTACATTCAATTGACAGTGATTTCGTAGCCCTCTCTTTATTTTCATTATACAAGCAATTCAATAATTACCTCTCCCACATCATTCTTCCCATCACACATGCACCAACTAGACAAACTCCATGTGTAAATATCACCAAAAGTGTGAACTTTGTACATCAAATTTCCACCCACACATCACGGGACTTGAGCAGCAATATTATGGAGCCAACCTTTTCCTTCCCAAATGTTGTATTGCTGAAGTCAGTCAGGTTTCAGCCAGTTATCCAAACACGGATATAAATTAAATCACTGTGTTCTGGATTTCAAAGACTGAGCATTTCCTAGACATTTAGCTGACTGGGCATGTGGGCAGTTTCCATGAGGTTGAGGTACTATAAGTACTATTTTTACAACAGCAAGATGTTGTAACTATCTTCTTTCAAAAATGTGGCCATCTCCTGCAACTTCCAGGGAAAAGCTCAACAGTTCCTGTTGTTAAATTATACTAAAATATATCGTGCAATATACATAGTCATAACAGGTTATTAAGAACAAGGGACATGTGAAAGAGAAAGATAGGGAAAGAATAAGGCCTTATCTACCCCAAGCTGTTATTTGACTTAGCATGATTTTAAATTTATCTAGCTGAACTAGTGGGAAGACTTTGTAAACCTCATAAATCATTTTTACCGTGGTTTAAATCCATTTTTTAAAAAACAGATTAAAGTCGTGGACACAGGAACTCGTTACCACGAGTAACAGATTTGTGCACCACAGGCAATCTGCGGTGAAGTGGAATATGTCACATGAACTGAAATAACACTGTCTGTGGAGATCCTTGTTTTAATTTATCTGAATCACCTAAGCCTGTAGGAAATTGAGACCTCCTGTAAAAAACACCAAGATGTGAGAGGCAAAGCAACAAATGTGTAAGAAAAGAGCATGGATTGTGTTTTGAATTATACACTACATGCACAGAATTCTGGAGATAAACATTCATGTAACACAAATTTATAGCTCTGCTGAAGGCTCTCCATAACATCATAATACCGAAGAACAAAGCTGCAGTGTTTTCTTGCCAAAATGGGATTTTCTAGAACTTTGCTGATTATTTGTTTTTACAGAACAATTGGCTTATTTGACATGTTTCAGTCTTCCTGCATTGCAGCTTCTGACCTGCAGGAACAACAGTGTTTGAAAACTTGGTTAAATATTGTCAAGCACATCAAAGATCCCTGAAGTCAGCTGAAAAATGACTATTGACCTCCCTGATCTTTGGTGTATGTGCTTACCATGCTCTGCTCTCTGGCATGGAAAGGTGTTAAAAAACAATAAAACAATTTGGAAGCTTGGAAAAAAGAGGCAGGAAAATTGAGCTGCTCTCCATCCCAAAAATGGTATCATCACATTAAAGATAATCACAATTACCATTGGAAATGTACAAAATCAAAGTGAGTTACTTACTTAAGGATCAAAAGTCCTCTGTAATTCTGTGTCACTAAGACTGTGTTAATGTCACACTACTAATGGTCTTAAGAACTGAGCAATTCGGTTCAGAAGAAACTCAGTACAACATGCACAAGTATCTTCGACTGCTGGATGCTTGCCAGTCATTTCCTCTGCTATTTATACTCTGAATTTATAAATAACATGGGTTTACAAATTCTTTTAGCTCAGGTGGCTGGTGTTCTTCCTGCTTTCCAATTGCACTACAAGTTGAAAGAATTAGAAACAATTTCCATGACAGTGCAGGGCAGTGCCAACAAGGTTTTCTAAGAAAGCTCTTCCCCACTTTTGCCACAAAACTGCATTAAAAAAAAAATTACTAGGAATCCCATCAGATCAGGCTGTGTCATTAAAAAAAGTTTGCAAATATTTTTTCTAGCCCGACCCCCACTCTCCAGGGAGTTAGCATGGACTGCTTTGAAAAAAAACGGTGAATGTAATTTTTTTACAAAGCAAGTGAAATGTTATGGTTTGGCTCCCTGCCACAAAAGCAGGGACATTGAAAATTAAAAATGACATTCCTGGCTTTTATTCACACTACCAGTTTCTTTCTTGATCTTACTCAGCAGACTTGTTTTGTCACTGACCTTTGTGGCGCTGTAAGAAGAAAGAAATGGTTTGACACAATAAATCATGATGTCACTTTTGCTGTAATTGTATAATACCTGACTGGAATTTTTTTCTTTAATCAAGGTGAAATATAGGGCTACCCTCTCTTTAGTGGGCTCAAATCAACTCTAAATCCCAGTAACAATTAATTTTCTTGTCCTAATCATATTCCCAGTTGATCTGGGCTTGTTCATGGCCAAATCTAGTTTAGAGTGGTAATACTCAGAAAACTGGGTGTTTGGTACATTAGAAAACAAGCTAAAACTTCGCATTGCTCAAGCCAAGCCTGTCATGTTTACCTGCAATTATTTCTAAGGAAGCCCCTTACGCAGGGTTTTAGCCCTTGGGGGTAAACTGTGAGCAGCAATTTTGAAGCTTATTACTTTATTTCTGACTCACAACTCTATGGAAACTCCCAGGAGAATTCCACCCTTATGGGGTTAAATGAAGCTGGAAAGGTTTGGACCGGGACTAAATGTTCTATGTCCTTTAACATCTTTGTAAGTGTTTTATTCTATGAATATTTCATACTGAAGAAAAGCCTTGTTTGTGCATGCCAGATAAGAAAGGTTTCAAGGATCTGCCATCTAGCCAAGAAAATAAGAAAATCCATCAGAAATCCGTGCCAGGGAGAAAACAGGAAAATGCAGCTCCAGGAACAAGAGTCAGACACTTGAAAATGTTTCATCCTCCCAAATTTACAACCTTACCCAGCAGAAGAATGTGCTGCTGCTGCTGCTGCTGCTGCTGCACACAACCGAAGCCTGAGATCAAAAGTAAGTGGGTAATTAGAAACCTAGTTGTGTTTAAGGGACTTCTGCTGCTTGTTTGATAACCTCAAAATCGTGTCTCTCTTTAAATCTTGTATGTTTGTTTAATTATGAAACAACGAGCAGCAGGAGGTAAACTCCTTTCAGTTGCTAGGGAATTCCTATAGATACTGGGATTCAGGCCCTGGAAAAAAGGGCAAGAAGATACTCCTAAATAAACTCAAAATAACCAGGAGACTCTAGAGAAGAGGAGCAGGGCTAACAACCGACTTGCACCACAGGCAAAATAAAGTTTTCAAAAAGTCACTCCAAGAGGTCAGATTGTAACCCATCCTGCAAATATTATTCTTGCCTTTACTTTCTCAAATTTCTTGAAGTGGGTTGGTTTATTTTCCCGCCTGTGAACAAAGCAACGATTGCATGAAATCCAAACTGGCTTGTGTGGGGAAGAAATTAACAGTGAAAAGAGAGAGCTGCCAGACTGCCTTGGTCCTGGGCTAGAAATTGTATTTTAATGCAAAATTCCTTCACACAAGACTGAAATCAGCTGCATGCATGGGAAAGGCTGTTCAACACTGAACAGTGATTCCAGGTCACATTAACCCGATCCTACTATGATACTTAAATACTACTACAGTATTCCCACATCCCCTTCCTAATAAACACAAAATAAATATATTTATACTCATTAGAAAGGGGAGGCGAAGATTTATGGCACATTTTGGAAAGCTATTTATATATTTGCAAAAACAACAACCCTCGTCATTTTTTTTAATTAACAATGTGTGTCATGGCCTTGATATTTATAGGTACAGGTTTTTCGCAAGAAAATGTTAATTATATTCACCAGTCATGAGCAGAATATATAAGAAGCCATTTATTATTAAACACAGTAGTTTGGGGTATCAGGAAATCAGAAGTAAATTGACATTATATTTAGATTCAAGGATTAGAACTAGGTACTGATTCACTACATCACGGCAAAACAAAATCAACAGATGGCAGAACAGTACTGGACTTGGGTTTTTTTCTGGGTTTTTTTTCTTAGCACACATTTATCTACATTAGGTTTACAAGACAGCAGTGTCAGTGCTTAATAAGGATTTGAGAACAAATCTGTGTTTTTGAAACGTGGCAATTAAAACACTTAAGAAAGAAGAAAGGGGTGAACTCATGCAACTGGTGATTGGAAAAAGAAAGTTTTAACTTAGATCTTGGGGTAACAGTCCTAGAAGGCAGAGGGATTCAGAAGAGGGCAAGCTGCAATATGAGATTAACTTTTAAATTAAAATAAATGACAAATGCACAGAGGAAAAAACAGAGGACAAGCCCAATTATTGTCAGATTGTGCTTGTCCCAGAATCGAAGCAAACCTGAGGTCATGAACCCAGAAGGCTGTTCCACAGCATCATGAACTCAGGGAAAACAAACAGTGGTGCCTGAGAAAGCACCAGCAGAGCTAAATCCCTTGTCTGATGGTATTCACTGGAAAAACAAATACCAAAAAAACACCCCCCACAAAAACCAAAACCAACAAAAAAATAAAAAAAATGCACTTGCTTTGAACAAACTCACTACCAGAGAAGGACCTGCAGATAAACTGACCTTCTCAGCAGGAGCAAACCAAGCTAATGAAGAAAACCACTTCTTGTCTCCATCTATTGGTCAGCAGTTCATTTAGCTGCTGTTTGGGTGTGTATTCTGCAATACTATTCCAGAAAGGACATCTGTGTAGCAAACACACCAATATCCCCATCTTTTCTATCTTCTGATGAGCCTTTTTGATGCCCAGAAGCACATTCTCCATCTGCCTGATCAAAGCCTTTTTGTGCAGAATGCAGGTGTCCAACTTCATTATTTGCTTGTAAAGCTGCAATAATGCAGCAGCCTCTGACAAACCACTTTCCTCCCACAGAAATAAAGTATGTGCTCTCACAAAAGGAGAATATTACAGACAGGACCATAAACCAAAGAGATAATTTCGGTTTTTAACTAAGCACAGGAGTTAGAATAGCATATTGACAGTATAATTTTGATTTCTGATGACCTGGAAACCAGAACGGTTTGGGGATTTTTTTTTTTTTTTTTTTAATAATAAACATAAATGTAAAGGTCTGCACTGAAAAGAATCACTGTTCTAGGAATTCTTTAGTCAAGGAAGTGTATTAGCACTTCAGACGAGAAGGTGCAAAGGGAATAAGTAGCTATTTAAATGTGAGCAGCATGCCTTGATTTTTTTTTCTTTATTTTTTAACATTAGCTTCAACAATGAAACAACCTGTATATAAGTTAATATTGGCATACTGTCCCTGCTCAGATAGCATTCCTGCTGCATTACAGAAGGCAGCTGGGCGGCACAGTAAATGTGTCATTTGCTATTTAACATCTCTGTGACCTGGATTTAAATTCAGACTCACACAAAATGAGACTTCAGTTCCCTCAGAGGACTATTAAAGCACACACAGAGAGACTTGTGAGGCATCCAAAGCCAGCGGGAACGCGCTCCCTGCGCTTGCCCCTGCGGACACACACCCTCAGAGCCCACGAGGGAAGAAGGAACTGGATAATTTTTATTAAAAGGATGCCTTCAGTTTGGAAGAAAAGCACCCAACTACTCTGAATAAATCTTCTGTTTATTTAAAAGTTTACCCACAAGGCTTCAACCTCCCCATGAGAAAAGGCATTCGATATGTCGCTTTATCCTAGAGCCTCACCACTGAGCTTTGCAGGTCTAATTGTTTTCCTGTCCACAAAGAACAAAAAGGAGAGCTGTGAAAAATTCAAAAATGTTATATTCACTCCCTTAAAGCATCATTACCCACCATCTACTGCATAATACTCCCAGCCTTGCTGCTGCATCTGTGTATAGAATGAGCTGCCTTCCTTACCTTTACAAGGCAGCACAAGTGCTTATGATGCTTGTCTTTAATTTAAACTCAAAACTCACCTTTATTAGTTTTACATCCACCACCTAAAAAAGATTCAAACTTCACCTTTAGCATGCATCAGTAATTTAGGCCCAGTTATTACCTTTTTGAGAAATGGCCCAGCAAGACTTGGAGATGAACACACAGGTGAGTTAGCAACTCTGTACATCACACACCACAGGTGATGTGAACCCAGCACATCTCACCCCACATCCCTGACCCCACACCAATCCAGATCCCTGCAATGACCCTACTCTGCCCCTGCCTCCAGCTCCAGACTCCTGTTCTCTGCAAGCAGCTACATCCAGCCACCCTCCCAGCTGAAACATTATCTTTTTAATTTTAATTTTTTTTTTTTTTTTTTTTGATGGACTTAAAACAGATAATTTCCTTGGCTCCCTGACTACCACGGTGGTATGGGCATAGACAAGGAGGGACAAAGATATCATCTAGGTACACACTCAGATTAAATCTGATCCCCCAAACATGAAACTCAGCTGAAAGAAGAGATACTTGTAAAGTTCCCAGGTAAACAGTTTCCACAGAGTTTGATTTTTGCCATTGTTTCCTTGAAAAATGGAAACAAATAATTTTGTTTCAGAAAGCTGAAATTTAACCGATGCATCTCAAAGTGTCAATCTAAATCAAATCACTCAATATTAATGTACACCTGTCTGAACCTTAACAGGGTCTTTCCACTTTCCTTAAAAAACAAAATATTGTGAAGCCTTTCTGAATATAAGAACAAGGATGAACCGAGTCGTAAGTAATGCTGAAAGGTTTCTGAGAAGGAGCAATCAAAAACCCAGCTGTATCTTTCTGCACACTTTTATCGGTCCTTTTACTCTTCTATGCAGAAGGCAGAAGGAGAAATTTAAGCAGGATTTGGATATCTGTCTGATGTGTGACAAGCCAATATTAACTCTTCAAACCCCCTTGCCCCCCCGATGCTGTGTCTTGCACAGTACCAATGGTCCTGCCAGTCATCGCTCCCCCTCACTGCTGCCCAGCCCCACTGCAGGGACTGTACATTGTCCATTTTTAGCATGAAACTCCTTGCCCAAAGCATTTTATTATTATTTTTGTTATTATATGAAGTGCCTTCCACAGCTCAGGCAGGTCCCAGAGCAATCTGATGTCTGAGAGCACCAGACCAGGCTGTGCCCCAGCTGTCCTTGTTCCCCACTTCCAGGCATGAAGGTGCCACCCTCCATCACCTGTCTCACTCCTGCCCTCCAAAACTATTTTCTTCTTTTATCTAACCATTTCAGAAGGACACCCTGTCTTCAGCCTGTGGCCATGCCAGGCATTTTCTGCTGGACTTCACGTGGACCCAATGGAGGCTTCTGCATCTTTTCATAGTTTGAGTCATACACACACAGAGTTAAACTCACATATTTTTTTCTTTACATCCTCAGTTTTATCTGCATTTTGTCACTGTCACCAAGAGTTACATGTGCTAAAACACCTATGAGCCCCAGGTTTCATCAAGGATCTCTTTTTTTGGCAGTCTCCCTTATTTATCTTATTTCCCTGCAGAAAACTCTAATTGGGATGTTATCCGCTGCTTCATTCAATTCCAACAGAACTGTTCAGGGCTAGGGATAACTATAAATCGAATGCTTCAGAATAAATCAAAGCATAAAATTACATTGTCTCTGGCAAGAAAAAGATTTGATTATCTGCATTTCCGTACAAAAAAAATTACAGAAGAACTTCTATTGGACTTTAAAGGCCTGACTTGTTCTCAATTGAAATGTAGCGAGCAAACAGGTTTGTCCCTCCAATCTTATCCTGACAGGAATCAGTTGGAGCTGATTTGTCCCCTCCCTGGTGACAGGGAGGGAATGCAGAGTGCTTGGCATTGCAGATGGAGCTATTCCAGTCCACGCAAACCGGCGGGGATTTTATGTGTAGCAGGAATTGAATTGTGCATCTCTCCCAAATGATGGGAAGATCACTCCCCATGAAGGTGAGGCTGTGGAAGGAATCAGAGAACAGCACAAAGCACACTACAAATAAAGGTCAGCCTCTTGCTGTATTTTCTCCAGCGAAAGACTAAACTTGGGGATGTGATGAAACAGGTAATTGCATTATCTGAGGCATATTTGTGGTCTCTACAATCTCGTATTTTAAAAATATCATCAAAGGTAAAAATGGGCTATATGAGGATTAGCTATAAAAGTCAGTAGTTAATGATTCACCATAATACATGATTTAGCTGTAAGCTAGGAAAAAATCCATAAAAATAGCTCAAGAAACTAATTTCTTATGCTGTTTCAGGCATACAGATGATTTAAACTCAGGCATTTCCATATTCTTCAGATCCCTGAGCAATGGCATTTGATGAGAAACCGATCTGTTTAGACATTCTCTTTTAGGGTAAATAATGACACTTTATGGCACCCCAGAAAAGATTGCGTAGTTCCGTAATTGGTAATTTTGCACAGCTTGCATGAGGTCTCTGTCATTTCACAAATTTCCCAAAGCAACTGCTGTGACTGGGGTGCTATAATTGATTACACGGAATGGCTGGGAGAGAGAAACGAGCACACAATCAATTACATTGATAGAAAATTGGTGGGGCCGGAGTGTGATTTACAGCAACCACAGCTGAACTCCTAATGGCAGAACAGGTGCCATGCTCACATCGTGGGCTCACTGATAGGTTACAGAGCATATGAGGAGTGTTTTTGACAGACTGTGTCAGCAAATCAGCCTGGGGTGATTTCCAGCAGGACAGCCCAGCTTCCCAGTGAGAGAAATGCCAGAACTCAGCATTTAAATGCCCACATTTCAGTCCCTGAAGCTGAACCCCAAAATGTGTCCTTGGCTCTCTACAGGTGATGCCAACCAGCTTTGCTATGGGTGTCTTCCCTCTCCTGCTGCTATGGGTGTCTTCCCTCTCCTGCTCCCTTTGCCCAGGATTACAGCCCTCAGTCACCAGAAACACTTCTGGAACCAGAAGATTTGCTTTCAAATTCCTTAACATTTCTCTTTGTGAGCAAAGTTGAGTTGTGGCCATTGAGTGTCACTTGTGTCAGATTTATCTCTAAGCGAGCAGAGTCCTTGTGATTTCATGGGCTCAGCTCATGAGACTCAAAAGAACTGAAATAGATTTTAATGTGCTACAGTGAGAGAGGTTCTATACTGCCCTTGCTTCACCACAGCAGATCAGATCCTGTAAGGAGTCATTCTGCTTCCCAGCTATAGCAAAGACTGGACAGGTGATACAACACCAGACTCTCAGTCCTCCTCATGTATTTTGGTCCTACTTCTACATCCAGTATTTTCCTGGGGTTTGTCCCAATTTCTGAAATTTCACCACCTACTACCACTAGTGGTACAAGAACAAAGGATTTTCTGTACTAATAATAATGCTCAAATTCATGTCTGACCCTTCAGGCAGAAACACTACAACCTGTGCCAGAGCACAGCTCCAGACTCCTTCCCTTGCCATTGCTGGGAGCCTCGTTTGTTAATTGAAGCAGCCATAAGACAATTAATGAGCAGAACTAACAAGGAAAAATCTTAATGAAGAAAATTCTTACACTTTTTTTTAAATATAGGAAGTGATATATAATTATATATATATATATATATATATGTGTGTGTGTGTGTGTGTGTGTGTGTACTTTATACTGGTGTCTCCTAGACTGATGTCAGCTGTAGATGTGCCCCTTCTTGAACTCAGACCCCCGTGTTTTTGTAAACACCACAAAAACAATCTGAAAGTGCTTGTAATATCAAATTCCCACACTGAAACCTTTTATGTCACGTCAGAGCCTCCCATAAAGGCATTAAGCACAGTTATGAAAAACAACAGTATTCCAGGAACTACACTACAATGACTCTTTTCCGATCCCAGACATCAGAAAATCTCTTTAAGATGTTTGATGTAGTAAAATATGTAAATGACATACAGTTGCTAGGAGATAAAAAACTACATGAACTTGTGAAAACATTGCAATCTGCTGCCTTTGAATCTGCAAGGTCAGCTGTATTTTTCATGATGATAACTTATTTATATTGTCTCCTTGCTAAAAATTAGTTTCTATGGAGGTTACCTCTTTACTTAATACCAGCTGACCTACTGCACCTATAAACTGGTATTTATTACAAGGCTGGTTAACTTCCTCACAGAGTTTACAGCCCTTTAATTACACTTTGCCAGACTAATTAATAAATACACTGTACACTACTCTTGAAACAAGCAAAGGGTTTATATTCACCACTTCCATATCCATTTATTTATTTAAGCATTTCATTAAATGTTAGATACGTCTCTTTTTAATGAAAAACACTGGAAGAGGAGAATGAAAGTGTGGTTTATTGTCCAATTAACAAATCTAGTAGCTTGCTCTGACACTCAATGAATGATAATGCCTGGCTCATAAATCAGGAAGGGAACTACTTAGGCATAGACCTCGTAATCAATGCTACAAGTATTGGCTGCTCTCCACATAAGCCAGCCCTAAATGTGCAGCATGATTTAATTCCAGTAACACATTAACAGAATGTACAACCATTTTGACTTTTGAAAATGGGCTAACGGTGTTGCAGCAAAAAGCATTTGTCCATTTTTTAAAATAAATGTGTCCCAATGATGAATGCGTTCAGCAGTTTTAGTGATGAAGCAGCATCATGAACTAACTGTGGCCTCATAGTGGAGGCTCTTTCATCCCCATGTTTCAGACAGGATCTCCACCAACCCAAGCATGCTGGCTGGGACTCAGTTTTCATATGGACCTTGACTGTTCTGTGTTTCCATGTGTATTCTTGGGATTCCCGCATTTCTGTATCTGCACAGAACAACACGGCGTTTCTGGGCAGCATCAGTTGCTCTGTTTGAACATACAAATGCCAAAACACTGTAGGTTGTTGGGGCAGTGGCCAGAGGTTTTGTAATATCATCATGCCAGAAAGCTCAGAATGAAACCAGCAGCTTTCCCACTTCTATCCCCACTAACAACTTCCAGGCACTGTCCGGGTCCAAGGACTTGCCACTCCACTGCGGGAAGATGGCAACGTTTCACTGCTTGTACTTGTCATAAACCTCTCCTGATGTAAAGCTGATGTCTTTTGAATGCTCAGAGGGTATTAAACAGGGTAAGTGCTAAAAGCATCTCACAACAAACATAACAAACCCCACTAAAAGAATTCACAAATGCATCGATAGAAAGCAACGGGCAAGATCCGTGGCTTGTGTCACTTTTTGGTTGACAAACCATTTTTGCTGATGCAGACACTGCAGGAATGCCAAGGAACTGGAGACCCCAGCAAGATGACATGTGGCACTGATGTGTTAACATAAAAGCCTGGTGAATCCAGCATTTTTTTTTCCCCCTGAAGTGAGCTCACTTATTTGCTAAGCAGCTTTGCCTGAGCTTTCACAGCTACAGCTGTGGAGCAACAGTAACGGAATTATGAAAGACCCCCCTGGGATATTTGAAAGGGTGAGAAGTTCCAGAGTAGTTGAAGAATAAATCCTAATTCTCTTCCAAAAGAGAGAGAATGAGATAATCACGAAAATATTAGCAGAATAAGAATGTTGAGTAACAGCCAGAGGATCTTTTACCAAAGTCATCCTAAGCAGGATTGAGGAAACACTTATATTAATAACATATGGATTAGTACAGTTTCAGGATGAAATGGTGTTTATGTACCAAATTTTTCTGATCACACAAAATGGAGAAATAGAGGGATTCTGTGTGGTGTTTTCTTGCAGGAGTTTCTTCACTTAAAGAAATGATCAAGATGTGCAATAATAGCAAATCTCTGAAACAAGAGAAAACAGGTTTGGCTTTGCACCACTGTACTGTCTACACATGTACTGAAGCAGATAATTTAGATTGTTTTAGAAATATAATGGAAATGTATCTTTTTTTCCTATTTTCTTCTCTTCCTGGAAGAAGTAATGCCTTTCCTAAGGGAAATAGTTGATGCACAGCCATGGTGATCTTGGCACTACCAGAACAGAACAATCAATGCATGTTATTGCGAGAATTAATGGGAAAAAAGAGGCCAGAGGAAAGAGACAGATCTGAAACATATCTGAAAAAAATACTGACAAAGAAAATAGATATTGTTAAGAAAAAAAAAATCAGATTATTTTTTGAGAAAATGTGAAATGGAAACAGAGAAAATTCTCAGCAGAAAAAGCCTCCAGCACTGATGGACTGAGCCTTCCTTCTGCAGCAGAGGAGGTGTCATGCAGACAGAAAAACTTACCCAACAGTTCAGTGAAGTAGGGGAACTTCGGCTCATCACCAGTGGCCAAACACATACGAGATGAAATAGAACCTTTCTGAAGTGTTTTAACAGCTCCAGTGCTGTCTGAGTGCTGAGGAAGGATGCTATGCATGTGTCTGACCGTTCCAACCTCAGGCCCTATTCCAAGCTCTGGGTCAGGGGGCAGTCATGGACTGCAATGGAACAACCCAACAGTGCATTATTTCAGAGAACTAAAGAGTTCTTGGGAATCAGATGAGCCTCCTCTTGCCTTCTCCAACTGTCTTTGCCACTCTCCTTCTTCTGTTAACCCTGCTAAGATACCATCTTGGCTGTCTTTTAAAGCATCTCTGCTCGCCAGTTGCCAGATGTGACAGACATGGCTACAGGAAGACGGTGTGGCATTACCTCTTTTTTTCAGACTGTTTATTTATTAATCGAGGTTTGTAAATATTATAACCCGTCTAGGTGGTTTATTCAGGCACTGGTGTTAATCACCTGCAGTTTCCAGTCTTGTGACTGGATGCTTGTGAGGGGAATATGCTGGAGCTGAACATGTTTGGAAGTAGTCTGCTTGTTTAATGGAAAAGCCAAGATAAAACAGAACTAGGCAGAATGGTAAAACCAGAACAAACAAAATCTGCCCAATCCATTTTAATGTTTCCCATTGAGATTACCATCAGCAGTCAAAACTGGTATTCCTGCACAAGTAACTTCTGTGTCAAAGGCTTTCAGCAAGTTCTGGTTGGAAGCATCTTCTCCAGTGCACCATCCCAGGAATCCAATTCACAAATGTTAGAGTGTGCAAGACCCATAACTGATCACACTGAGGGCACGGATGCAAATTAAACCCATAAAAAAGAAAGAACTCCATAGACTTTCCAACCTTGTCTACCTCAGTGATGGCTAAACAGGCTGTGAAATTCATAACCTCAGCTGATTTCACAAAACCATCCTTGCCTCAGTCTGCAAAAGTCTTCAAAATATAAAGATATCATTTTTGTTTGCCCCCATTTTTTCCACTTAATAATTTAACTTCTGAGATCGAAATTGTCAGTATGTTTAGAACTACAAAGTCTTGCAAAGTATTATGTGATTACTGTACTTTTCTAACCAGGTCATTCACATCATGAAGGTTTTTCCTTACCACATGTATCTTCCAGAGCAGGTCTGTTTTTCTTTTCCTTATTTTTAAACAAAAGGCAGATTTAATACTTTACCTAAGCAGACTAATTAGCTGGTTAGATGTTTGTAGGCTGACTGCTGAAGGAATAAGTAGACTGCATTTCATTAATCAAAATCAGCTTTAAAACCCTATTACTCATAAAATATTTACATTTTACAAATCAGCTGACACATTCCCAGACTATCCATTAGAGATATGCTTGTGCTTATCTAGGATTCTACTCCTTCCCGAGGTGGCTGTGTATCTAATGAGAACAATGTGTTCCAGTGACCTCCACAATGTAAAAAATGCTGCCCTTGTTTAGACACAAATTGTTTTCCTCTACTTTACTTGGTGCAACATGAAAGTGATAAGCGCACTATTGCACCATGAATAATTTAATTTTATATTTATTATTCTCCTGTTCTGCGTATATGGACTTGGGGTTGAAAACTTCAGTATTTATGTACTGAACTCACAGACAACACTAGGAAAAAAAAACCCATAACAGACATATGAAGTAAGAGGAGGTTGGCTTTGAACTGTGGTTACGAACTGATAGATATGGAACTTAGCAAACATGGGAAAAAAGTTGTCAAGGGACTTGAAGAGAAGTTTTTCTTTAAGTAAATTTTAACACCAAATATTTCCAAAAAGCAAAGGTTGAAGAGGCATGACTTAAAATGGCAGAATAGTTCAAATGCAGTCAACAAAGTGTCAACTGGATTTCCTCTATGCTTACTAACAGCAGTGCAGTGCTCTGCCTCAGACTTCCAAGCCATTTCCCAAATTGCTTGATCTCCCTAAACCTCTGAAATGAGAATAATAACAAATCTTATCTCCTGCTCTAAAATGCTGTGAAGGTCTCTTGTCAGGTGTTTGTGCAAAGACTTCCACAGTGGCTCTGAGCTCAAATGAAGTCCCTGGGCACTGCTGAAATTTAAATAAAATTATTACTAGCGACTATTACCAGTGATCACCATCTCACAAAACTTAACCATCAGCTGCCATGCGAATGGTTGGTCTGAACACGGCAATTGTAATCCGCCCTATTCCAGAAGTGATTTCCATCTATAATTTATATGGCTATAAAATTTAAATGGCTCAGCCTCTCCTTCTCTGAGCTTGCGATTCACCCAGTCGAACAGATACAGTGAAGGGAGGCTGCTTCACCCACATAGTGGACTTCTTTCCTGCTTCCCTTCCTTCCTTCCTTCCTTCCTTCCTTCCTTCCTTCCTTCCTTCCTTCCTTCCATGGCCCAGTTCTACAAGGATTTGAGCCCACTCCTGAGGAGCTCTGCCGCTGTTTTCACAGGGTGAAGGAGGAAGCAGCATGGGCTTCATCCACAACAGCAGAGGCCAGAATAAGCAGTTGAATGTTATATCCTACTGCTACCTGATATATGCACAGTTTCTCCCTCAAAGCCAAGCAAACCCTGAATTCATTACAGTATCATGAGCTTTAAATAAATTAACACCCAGCTTGTGTCAGGACTCTGTGCGTGCTGAGCAATTTGCATTCCGTGCTTCCACGGATGTTTCTTCTCCTTTGCAACTCTTCTGTTGGCAGAAATCAAATCAGGACACTAAAGATTGCACCTAATTCTAATTCTTTACGTCTTTTCCTTGAACTGTACTTAAAACTAATATGAAAATTGTAAATTGAAGTTTTAATAAAAGTTTATATTAGGGCAGAAATTAAATTAAGCAAGTGTGACAGAACACCCATCAGACTGGACTGAATTGGCCATCCTAATGGCCTGGGTTAATGATCAGTCCCCTTCCCAGGCAGGCTGGGTCATGCTCTGAGAATCACAAGGAGTTTGTGACTCTCCAGCAGCATGGAAACCCCAGAAATACAGCTCAGAGATGGATGATGGAGCATCAGTGGCACTGCAGATGCTGGGACCATTTCTGCAGCACACCTTGGGGCAGCCTCAGTGCGAGAAGCACGTCCCTCTTTTAACCATCAGTATTTCCTCACAAAGCAGCCCCGGAATACTCCAGATGTGATTTAGAACTGAACACATCTTGCAGCAGAATTTTTGTATTTATTACACTCAGGTTTTCCCCACTTCAAATGTTTTTTACTTGTTGCACTAACTTGGTGCAGTCTTGCAGAGGAAGGAAAAAATGCATGAAAGGCTTTTACCTGCAGCTACCTTTATGTATCCCACTCATTGCACACAAGCACAAGCATCTTGATCCTATCTGCCCTCTGCTTCTTACACAGAGAACTTAACAGCTCCTATGAACTTTTTGAACAAAAAAGTTACTAAAGAAAATTATTTCCTAATTATTAAGAACTAAAAATAACAAGGGAATAAAATAATATTTAATTTTTCTGTTAATTTAGGACCTAGACTGCAATTTTGTAATAAAATCTCAAAATATGTAAGATCATTCTTTCTTAGCTTTAAAACCAAATACAACTCTCTTTGCAGACAACCAAATGACCAAAGTACAAAATCATGCACAACAGTCTCAGTGCTCCTCTGATGACTCATCAGGGACACCATGCCCAGGACTTTACTGATGAAACAACCACCAAAAGATGGGTCTCCAAGGAGAAATAGATGCCTCCAGTTATTACTGATTGTGGGGATAAAAACTGCACAAACCTTCCTTGCACATTAAAATAACACATGTATTTATTGTGAAGATTTGTTTCAAGGCCAGCCCTAAGTTCCTCATCGCATCACAATCCCTGCGTGCTGTGTGCTCCTCCTGCCCCTCCAGCTTCCACCTGTCAGTTGTCAATTTGGAAAGCAAGGTGCTCTTTTATGTCCTCTTCCCCTCCTTCAGTAGTTACAGAACCACAGAATATCCTGTGGCAGGGTCCCACAAGGATCATGGAGGCCAAATCCTGAACAGTCACTGAACAACGGCTGATTTTTGGTTAAATGCTTCTACAATCAACAAAGTTCTCCCCAGAACACCTTTAGTTTCTCACTAAAATGCCTTCTTGATGTTTAAGTCTTGAGGTTTTGGAGAAACGTTTTCTGATTTATCTTAGTTTGAATTTAACCGAATTCAGTTATTTATAAACTCAGTTACTTTCTACCCTACTCTCACTTCTGTACCACGATCTGTTGATTAAAGATCCATATATTGCATAGCAAGGTCATCTCACCCATGAAAGCTGTTTATGTATGGGATGCAAGCTCAGGGCATATTGATCCATAGGATGAAAAGAGATCATAGGGCAAAATGCCCTGACTATTTTTAGTTGGGTTAATTTTTTCCCCGCTATCAGATAAAAGGAGATGACTGCTTTAATGCATTGTGCTGGCTCCCTTGCTTTTCAAAGGAAAAGCCATCTACGCCTCTGTGTGCTGCAGCTCCTCTGGCACTTTTATTCTACTTCAGTTTGCATTAGTGACACCAAGAGAGGATCTGAGTGCCAGCCATGAGCTCAGAGTGATGGCCCACGCCCACGAGCTCAGTCCAGCTCTGTGGTGAAACAACAGCAAGCATTTCTAGCCCCTAACACATTCAGTCCTGGAGGGTCAGGGATGGCTTGGCTCATGATGTTTAAATTGTATCTGAAAACTATTTGCAGAAGCTACTGAACCATAGGGTGAAGCCATCTAATAGAAAAAAAACATATTTAGAAAAAAAAGCTTCAGTTGTCCCATTTACCTTCTGTTTGCAAATAAAAAACCACTTTAATTCATTTGCTGAAGCATTTCCATAAAATATTAAAGGAACCACTGGCATCAATTTTTCTCCTATTGCATAAAAAAATTTGCAACTTTATACAACTCCAGTTAGAAAGCTTTTATTGCATTTATTTCCATAAGATAAAATCAGAATCTGCTCTCTTTTACAAATCTGATTGCTTTTGCCTTCTGGTCTGCTTTATCTCTTTAATGTTTATTCTTCCAGTCAGCATTTTGCAGTGCTGATTGCTACAGCTTTTTTCCCCCATTAGACAAAACTTTTTCCCAAGTCACAAGCTCAGAGCTTGGCTTGGCTCTAGTACCAGCTCTCACCTCCATCTACAGGGCTGTGTTGCCTCCTGCTCACAAGGAATCTATTTCTGAAATACCTCATCATAAGTGGCACTCATCCAACAGCATCCCCACTTTTCTCTTTCATGTTTGGACATCCCTTAGTTTTGATGGGCACCAGAGAAACCAATTCCAGCCATGCTCAGAGCAGGAGTGGAGGGGTCTGAAGTTCCCATGTGCCAGGACAGGGGGATTTAGGAAAAGGATTGTCATACATAGTGACTGAATGCTTTGGATGAGGAATACCATCCATGCCATCGTCTCCTATTTCCCTAACTCCAGTTACCTGCCTGCCTGGGGTTCAGCCTTTGCTCCCTCCAGGCCTGTCCTGCTTCTTATGAAGCTGCCAGCTGACATGGACCAAAAAATAGCCTGAAAAAACTACCCTTGGGAGCAGCTCTGCCATGAATCAGTCAGATGGAAGAGACACAGAGAAACTTCCAGGTGCAGGAATACAGGGAGATTGTCATGTCAGCCCTAGGGCTGACTTGTTTCTAGGCTTTCAGGCAGGTAATGCTGAGGAAGTTTGTTGCAGATATTGTTTTATGCTCTGCAGAGAACCCAGCAGAGGTTTAGATTTCCTATGAGCACTTTGGTTTAGAGAAGCAGTAAATACTGCTTGAACCTGCACATAGAAAGAAGTAAAAGAGAAATGACTTATCAACAATGCTGAATACCTCAGTATTTCAATATGGAAATGTGTGATATGGAGCTGAAGATGACACTGCCTTCCTACTAGAGGATGCTTACAAATGCTCTGTGCCTTGGGAAAAGGGAAACCCCACAACTTTCCCAAAACCTGAGCCCATCTAGAGGCCTCAGCACATGAAAATACACCAAAATTGTGTTCAGCACAATTTCACTCATGAAATATATGTACATTTCCTAGTCTGAAAGATGTGAAGCAGAATTCATCTTCCTATTTGTCCTGAACTTTATCTATTTAAGCTATTTAGGGCAAGTCTTTCCAGGATGGAAGGTCTTGTCTGTTATTAGCCCTAATGATACTATAAAAGTTCTAGAGATGTTAGGAATTAAACCATCTGTGCTTTTCAGGTTCATGGCAACCCCCTGCTCTCTCTGCTTGGGATGGGGAGGATTTGGGAACTGCTGTCTGATCTTTGTAAAGCTTGTAGGAAAAAGGGTGGAAATGGTTGAAGTGGCTGGTGCCCACTCAGAAGACACAGAAGGGACTGGTGGTACCTGATGGAAATCAGAGGTCCCCCAAGTTGTGGTAAGTGCTCTAGGAAGGAGCTAAGACAAAAGTAAGGAATAAGAAACCTTCTGTCACGCTGCAAGTCTCTGAAACGATGAGGCAAGAAGCACTACAGAGGAGCTCTCTTTTGTTTGTGAGTATAAAAATACCTGACATTAAGCAGCTGAGCATCCACAAAGGGAAAGTCAAAGAGCATTTCAAATGCTCTGCTAAGTCACATACAGCAGAGCCTTCTCCATTCATTACAGGACACCTTTTCCCAAGCATCTGCTTTACTTATTAGTATAATGAAGCCCTAATTTATTAAAAAGCCCCACAGAACAATCCAAGTACATGGCTCCCCTTGCACTTGCAGTGTTAAAATCACGTAGCCCATGTATATTCAGTATCAAAGCTCTCTCTGTTCTCTGTGAATAAATCTCAGAAATCATCCCTTGCATCACACAGCCAGTGATCCTGATGCAGAAGAAACACCATCTCTGAAGGATGTTTTCATTTGTTTCTATTTTCCCCTTTGTGTGTGTTAGAGCTGCTGCTTCCAGATGGAACACACCAAGTCGTGTTTGACTTTCTGTAAGCACCACTTTGAAGCTCCCATTCATGCAACAGCCTTAGACAGGGAAAAAAAAAAATCACTTTGACAAGATTATGCATAAGCAAATTGAAACAAATACAGGAATGGGATGAATTGTACCCTGACAGCTCAAGACTCCTTGCCAGAATCAAATTTACGTATATCCTGTTGTTCAGAAAAGCTCCATTGCCATTATTCTCTGTATTTCTGCCTTCCAGCCCAATTTTGAGGCAGAAAGGATGAGAGGATTGCTTAAGTCTTGCTGCACAGTGTTTCAGAGTGCAGCTAGATTCGGCTGCAGCAGCATTTAGGAGGCAGCTGAATTCGATGCCAGGGGCAGAGAGGGGTCCAGAACTTGTGTAAGAATTTGGAGTGAGCCCTGGAGATGCTCTGAGCTACACTTTGCTGGTCCTTCTTAGTGGGGAAGGTCCTCCTGTCCAGGTGAATCTGTGTGAGGCTGCTCCCTGAGCAATGGGATGTCACCACTGGATGTGTCCATATGCACATGATTCAGAAAAACACTCAACACTGAATTCCCCCAGCAAAAATCTGCAAAAACAGGAGCCTCTGGTCTTTCTGATAATTGCAAAATGAAAAATAGATATGTTTTCTGCTGCAGATTGTGCCAGAACTTGCAATCTGTTCATAAGCAGCACAAAGTCATAGGATGGAAAGTTCTTCTGTTATTGTCTCTGCATTGCCCTCTTTCTGTCATAACATTTCTGAACCACTATGAATTTACTAAACTCTAAATTCTTGCTCTTCTATTACCAGCCATAAAGAGCTCAGCTTCATTATGCAACTGTAATTTCGTTTAATTTTTTGAGACTCCAACATGATTTTCTTCATGCAGAATAGGAAAAGTTATTGAAAATGACAACATTTTAGTTAGGGTGAATGAGCTTATCTCAATCAATCTGCTAGGATTATAATTTCTCTTGCCTTATGTGAAAACCTACCTAGTTTCTATCTAAATGCAAAATGGAAGGAACATTTCCTCTTGGTTTCATGTACGGATTTTAGGTAAAATGACAAAGCATGCTCAGATCTTTTCAAAGTTAATTTGTGTATGAGCTTATGTGTGGAACAGTATAAGCAGAAAAAACTTTACATGCATTTTCTAGCAACTTCTAAAATAACTTGCAAGTGTTTTTGGAGAAAAAACAGATCTCCATGGTTTTAAAAAAAGAACTATTGTAATCAGCTTCTATTATTTGTGAGGACACTTACATTTCATGTAAGCCTGGGGCCAACCCAGCTTGCTTTAGGGCAATGGTCTGGGTACACAGGGCATGTGACAAGGATGAGAGTGTCTCGATTCATCTTCTGGCATTTCCTGCAGGAGCCACAATTCAGTATGCCTTGGTCTGCAGGATGCTTTTAAGGTCTTTTATGAATGCTCCATGCCACAGGTAGAGACAGTTCCTCTGTCACAGCTCAGGGTATGGGCTGGCCAGAAAAATGACTGTGGTCTGTGTTTGGATTGAAACTTTGCCCTGAATCTTGAACCTGAGGCTATGTCAGGCTTTGTTCATAAAACTAAAGATGAGCTGATTAACGCAGACACCTCATCAGTGGAGTGATGTTTGTGGCAGAGAGCCTGCCACGAGCAGTGCTGCACAAGCACCCTGCGAGCCTCCACATCTTCCCAAAATCCTGATGCAGAGTTATTAAACACTCTCCTTCCTCAGAGCAATCCAGAGGACATTTGTCAAACAGGGATCAGCTTCAGCCAAACAAGTCACCTCTCAAACTGGAAAACTTTCCTTCAGCTCTGCTGCGGACACCAAAGTCAACCCCTCAACTGTTTGTGCTGGTGACCACCTCACCTCCCACTGCTGGAACCCAAAACACAGCCAGTCATTCTGGTAACTATCCCATCCAGTTACAGGGAGCTGACACCTAAGGGAGAAGCGAGGTTTAATGTAATGTAGTGTAATGATGAATTCCTATTTTATTATCTATTGCTAACAACTGGTACAAGAAAATGGAATTTTATTTCTTAAAACCACACTGTTTCCAGTACTTTCCCCCAAGCCTTCTTATTAGAAGCTATGATTGCTCATTCATTATCATCCCCACAGCACAGGGCTACAAGAAAATACCAGCTTTTTGGAACATACACATGTGCAATATCCTAACGATTCCCAGTGAATAAAGGGAAATGCTGAAAACATGCTACATAAACAGGATATTCCCTGAAGTCTTAGTGGTTGTTAGTTTAGTTTTAACTTGTCCATTAGCAGCTCTTAAAAACTCCTGCGGCTTCATATGCAAAAACCCTGCAAATGTGTCTCTGCAGACAAAATGCTAAAACACTGGAAGCTGGGAAAAAGTCAGGAAGACAAAAGAGTCCCATTCTAAAGCACTAGCCTTTCCCTTTCTGCATGTTCACTTTGCTTATAGGAGAACATGAGTTTCAGGGTAAAAGGAAAGAGAAAGGAAGGCTAAAAGTAGGCCGAGATGTACAAAGCAAGATAAACCATTTGAGCCTAATGAAGCCAGTTGAAAACTTGGAAACTGCAACAAAAAGCAGTCAAATGAAGCCAAACTGTTGCCCTCGGACTCCCTGTGCTTGGCATGCCTTTCCGTGCCCCGTCTCCCCATGGTTTTTAATCTATCAAGACTAGATAAGCACTGCTTCCCTGTCTTTAATACATCTTTTTTTTTTCCCCTGAAAAAGACAGACAATATATTGTGAGTAAGTAAAGTCTAGAATTTTAACTCCATTCATCTGCTCTGGTTTTTGAACTAATGTATTTTGTGTGAGTATCATCTATGACTATACTGGCAAATTGAGACAAATGGCTCTCAGAGTAAACAGCAGAAGGGCTGGAATACTGGACCTTTTTCTGTACTTTGCATCTCTTCAGAGTTCGCCTGAAAATGCAGCAAGAGCTAATTCAAGTGTATGTAACACACCAGGTTATGTACAAGGCTGCTCTCCTGCAGACCTCCCAAACCTCACTGGGTACACAGACACTTCCATGTCCTCTGCAGTTATTTTGACTGCCTTATAAAAAACTGCTACATTGCAGGAATGCAAGTTTGGCTTCCCCAGTCCATTATACTCTGAGTGTGGAAGAGTTGCCAGCAGTCAGCATTTGCAAGCAATTAATATAAAGCACTGTGAGGTTCGAGATCCCATTACTCTTCCTTCATTAGCCTTAAAAACTTGCCTTTGACAAGTCTGTGGTTGGCAAAATCTGACTTTTAAGAGCTTCTACAGCCCTCAATTTTACCTCCTAGCATGCTGAAATCTCTAAAGTGCATATTGAAAAGACAATACATCAGTAACAAGGAGCATCCTAGGGTACTGAAAGGGTTAGTGAGCGAGCGTGGAGGGGCTCACAGGCAAAACCTGACACATGTAATAAGGACAATCCTGGAATACTGTGCTGGTAGGACATACAAATCTGCCATCTCAGAAAAATGGATGGTTCTGCAGGGAGTAGATGAAACCTTTAAAGGTAAAAACTTAAATAAAGATAGCTCTACTATTGCTTCCCATGTATATTTTACACATATATCTACATCTATATATTTCTGTTTCACTTACGTTTCACTTACATGAGTCCATCATTAGTGACATAAAAAAAATGTCTTGGGAAGGAAATCAGGAAAAGCAGGGAAGCACAGAGAACAAACACTTGTCCATTTTGCATCCCTGTCCCAAGCAGTGGCTAGAACAGATAAAAGCAAAAAGATACCAACATTTCATGCCATGTTCACCCCAAGCTTGTAATTCTAGGAGTATTTTACTTGCTATGTTCTTGTTAACCTCCTAGAACCAGTGTGTCATGATTAATTATTAATGAAAATTGGCTGAAATATGTTTTGCAGAGTTCAGATACTCTAAAAACTCAGTTCAATCAGCACATTCCTACTTTGAAGTACATGGTTATTTACGATAAGAATTTATGGGTACCATTTCAAGGTCACCTTGCAAATGGAAATATTAGATTTCATTCATTTATTTTTATTAAATAATGAAGGCACAGGTTTCAATATATAACACAAGTGGCACTGCAGCAATGGTCAGTCATTATTTTTGAGTCCATATTCATCAGGTTTCATGTCCCTCAGAAGGGTGCTGCAGTCCCACAAGGAAAACAGATGAAAACCAGCAAGTTTAGAAATCTGCATTTATTCCCCAGTTGTTTACTTAAAGGAAGCTCTTTCTCAAATGGAAAGCATAATACTCAAAGATTTGTGAATCAGAAGGATTCAAAGTCTTATTTATTTTTTTGAACCAGCAAGTAAAAGGCACCAAGGCTGCAAAGGCTGGCTCTGTGCACAGGGATGCAGAACAGAGTATCAGGCAGAAAGAGAGAGCAGGAGTGAGCAAAATGCTGATTATTTGACTGACACGGGGGGGACACTGATGTGTGACCTTGAAATCATGTCCAGAAAGCTCAAACTGCTGAAAGAGCAGAGCAGAGCCTCTGAATGTTACAGTGAGTGTCTGTGCTGCTTCAGAACAGAGTTATTGACAGCAAAGAGCATTTTTATATGCAAAATTACTCTCTCCTGTTCTACCTCGAAGACTTGATGAAAATCTGTGCTACTTCTTGAAACTTCCCTGCATCCATCCTGCTACTTTCTGACTCCACAGCTGATTCTGTCCCGTGTTTTTCTCTGCAATAATCTTTCACTGGTAAACATGACTTTATTTACTTTCTTTAAATTAACCCAGCGATGGTCTAGCAGTGTCTATCACTACCAAGTGACAAAGTTCATCCGAATTCTTCACTACCTTTCTAAAATATGATTCTGAGGTGCTCTGCAAATTTTGCCAACAGGCACCATCAGGTTGCTGGGATGTGGGACCCATTGCGAGCGACTTGGCAGCCCCCGAACTGGCACAGCAACACCGTGCAACGCTGACAGCAACAACAACAACAACAACAACAACAACTGCCTGAGCACATTCCTGATGGCTCTCTGCAGGCAGAACAACAGAAGGAGTTATTTTTGGATTACCTCTGCAAATATGTTTGTATTATTATGCTCTCCTTTGAGGTGCAGATAGATTATGATCAAAGACGGTGTCGGGCGATTTCTGCCTTTATCCAGGTTTCCATTTCATCACTTATAATAGAGATGTCCATTTGTCCACAGTTGAACAGGGTTTTGTTGAATCACACTAAGGCTGATCAAACCTTAGTCTGTAGAGGAGTATTACAGATAATAGATCACTGCCTCCTTCCCCAACCCTGAAGAACTTGATGTTTCAGATAAGAGATGAGTCTCCTCATCTCATCTTAATAATGCTTAGCACTTTACAAGCTCTGCTTCAAAGCATTATACAGACACGAATTGTCACAAAGCCCCAGTGAGATAGTAAGGTATTATCTTCATGTAAAAGATTTAAGAAAAAAAAATAAAACCCAAACCCAGCGAGCTTTAGTGACATCTCATGATGGACAGAAACTCTGGGTCAGAGCTGGAATTAGATTGCGGCGGTTCTTTGCTTTATCTTTAATCTCTAAATATAATTTTACCCCATCTGCCTCCTCTGGATATTAAGTATTTATAGAAGTATTGTCTCCTCCTCCCTCTACTCAGATTCTTCATTTTTAACATTACTAGCATGATAATTACACAAAATTGAACTATTAGCACCAATTTCTATACAAATCTATAAACTGTGAAGCATAGCCTCAGTGTCACATTGTCTCGAGGAGGAAAAGGGTATGATTTAATTGAATACAACTTTTCTTCTTTATCTAATTCATTTTGTAACAACCTCACGGCACTGCTAATATTTCTTCTCTCTAACAGGTGGATAAAGTGCTGATTCCTCTGATCCCACCCCTGTTTCACTCTCCTCTTGCAGCAGCAACTTCCTATAGACTGAGGCTGCCCAGCCAAAGCAGACAGGCCCTCCTTAGGAAATGAAATGATGGGATGAGATCCAGGCTCCCATTCCCACAGCTGGCCCAATTGGCAGCATCTTGCATCTGGTGCCCTGCCTCGGCCACCAAATTTATTGGCAGTAGGGAAGAGAGCAACAGGATGATATAATTCCCCAGCCATCTGGCTGTGGTGCTGATTTTCTTAACCTTGTACATGCTAAATAGCATAATAAATTTTGAAATAAGACTTTGAGAATGCTCAAGGGATCCTTTATGATGACAGGATGGGTCTGTTCTAAACAAACATGACCAGCCATGTCTCACACATCTCCACATACCTGCACCCTGTTATTTTAGCTGTAGGTTTACTAGCCAAGTATCTCCTTGTGTAAACTTTTGTTGTTGTAGCTGTTGTGTAACCCCTCTCAGTGCACTCAGAGCTGTGGCTGTAAAATAAACACATCAGTCTGGGAGCTGTAACCGCATCATATACGGAGAGCAGCCTTCTCAGGGAGTCAGGAAACTTGAAAGTAATTTCTGCTTTCCCCACTGAGCTGACCCTATTACTTCAGCAGATGAGAAAGCAAGTGAAATGAATTCTCCTGCACGGTGAGACTCCTGTTTTGGGCCACAGGAAGGGGGGAGGCTGTGCCCTGAATTCCTTCAACTTCATCAGCGGCAGAGCTTGCCCACCACAGGCTCTGCAGCATCCTGGGGGTGTCAGAGCACCGTGGTGCTCCTGGCCATGCAATTCCCAGCTGCCAGGTGGGTGCTTTCAGCACCACCAGCCAAACATTGAGATCATGGTAGGCAAGAGGCAGAGAGAGATGAGAGAGGGAACAGCACACTAGGAAAAAGGGAGAGGCTTCTGGGTTTGGTTTTAACTCTGCCACTGACTTTGGCCTTGAAGAAATCAATCTTCAATGGACTCCATCACCTACCTTGCACACTGGTGAGCAGTCTGGACTGGAAACTCACTTCTAATACTTGCCCATGAAACTTTAGGTGGGTGCTTCTTAGAGCTGCTTCAATGTTCATAGACAACTGTCCCCTCAGAGCACTGAACTGGAGAGAGAAGGACATGGAAGAAGTGCCCCCAGTCCCTCCCAGTGACAATTTCAGTCCTGTTTCTGTACCCCACAACACAGATCCCTCTCAGAAATCACCTGAACCACACAGGTCTATTTCTGAGAAGATTCTTTGAGAGCAACTGAAGGAAAAAAAAAAAAAAAAAGATCTTTCAATTCTTTTCACTACTGATTCAGTCTGTATTTTCATCTAAACAGAAAAGGCCCAAAATCAGGGGCCAATCTCATTTAAAGTCACCCTCCGTTTGAGATCTACATGGGTAGGGTATTGCTCACTTCGTCCTGTACAGAACTACTGATCTCTACTTTCCTAATGAAAACATTTTGTTCTTTCCACCACACCACACAGCCCCTAAATTAATTCTCAACTATAATTATATTTGTAAATTGTCTGAGTTAAATTTGCAAACTGAACCTACTCAGAGGGGAGGAAAAAACCACATCTGCAAGCCCAGGATTGTTCCATATGTGTTTTTCCTTGTTTTTCTTTTTCTTTTTTTTTTTCTATTTTTTTTTTTCATTTTTCATTTTCATTATCAAATTCAAAGCTACTGTTCAATGCTGCAGCACTTCACAATTAATTGCAATTAATTAACCTTTAAGAAAACCTGTAAGTTGCTGCTATATGCTCCTTTTTTCCTGGTCTGTTTTTCTTATATGGCTGTTTTGGGGATATGTTAGTTTAAGGAAGGATTAAGAAATCATGGATACTAAGGCTGAATACTAATTCATTTCATGTTCCATCTGAATTTCTCAGCTCCTTCTAAAAACATTTTAACTCTCAGAAAGCACAATCATGAAGAAAAATGAAAGAAGTAATTTGTTCTTGTTGCTTTATCTTTCCATAACTAACACACCTTATGGGTTCACAGTATTTCTATAAGTGCTCTTTTCTAGTGTAAGAGCCTAATCAACAAATACAGACTTGATGGAAACCTGGCCAGGAGCAGAGATTTGAGGGAACTGGTGCCATTTACAGATAGCAGAGTCCATGGGGAGAAATCCTGCTCAACACAGAGCCCATGAGCCCCTCTGAAAGTGGGACATGACGACCTTTCCCTGCATCTGTTCTAACATGGGCTGGGATGCCCTTCAGCAGCACTGCCTGCAGATCCTCAGAACCAGCTCTTTCCTAAAAATCTGCTGTCCTGAGGAGCTCCCCCAGAGCTCACCTGTGTGCACAGCCCTGGCACAGGGCTCTCAGCACGGGCACACCCTGAGTGAAAATACGGCAAGTGTGAGGCAGCAGAGTCTCTCACAGCACACAGGAGAACTGTGATCAATCCCACAATGGGTGTTCTCCTACAAACCCTAATCATGATTGGCATTAGCTGGCATCATTGCTTACTGCTGCTGGCTATGATATTCCCCCAGGGAAAAAGGGTTCCTGTTCTTTACTCTAAAGGCTCAAACCTGAGGGTGTGGTCCCTGTCAGGGTCCGCATGTGTCAAAAAGTACAAGGGATTTTCTAAGTACTGGAGGGACGTGTACAGCATTCTAAAACTCCAGTATTCCCAAGCTTCCTCTGCACTGGCCCATCAACAGTCTATGCTCAGGAAAGCAATTTCATTGGAACAGGGAACACTGGAAAACCCTAAGTTTTCTACATAAGATTACAAGTGGGGATACTTCTCATTTGTCTTTCTGAAAGAGTTCTTGGCTTGTGGTGGAACAAGAACTTAAGAGCTCCCAGACATGTTTTTATGTAAATCAGACTTTGTGCTTTATGTGAAGACACATTTTGGAATGTAATTTATTAGTGGGTCGTTTTTTTTCCTTGAAGTTGAGATTCTATTTCATGGAAGACTGGCTTTTGCCAAAGCCTTTCTGTGTATTCCAACTTCCACTACTGTTTTACCTCCCTAATATGAATAGAAGGAGATGAAGGCTCATTAACGAGCATAAAGAAATTACAAGAGACAACGCTATCAGTTTTAAATTCACCAGCCATTCCACCTAACCCTTTCAATTATGGGAGCCTGCAAAGGATGCTTTAAAGGGGAAAACAGTTGTTATGCACTCACAGGTGCATGAAAGGAAAGGAATCCTTTACCCATGATCATTACTGGCAGGAGGATTATCCATCATCAGGGCTCTGCTTGTCCGTGGCATCTCCATGGGGCTTGCCAAAGGTGTGGATCTGATAAGGCAAGGACCCCAAAGTGGAACCCAAAGAATTGTCTGAGCCACAACTCAGCCGTGCTCTCTGGCTTAAGAGACATCATTGCACAACATAGAGAACCAGAAATAAAACTACAGGAACAACCTAAATGGGAGAGAAGTTGCTAAAAGCCCACAGAGCTAAAGCACTGAAAGAATCATAGATTAGTTCAGGTTGGAAGTGACCTTAAAGATCATCTTGTTCCAGCCCATGTCTCATTGCAGGGATACCTTCCACTGTCCCAGGTTGCTCCAAGCCCCATCCAACCTGACCTTGGACGCTTCCAGGGATGGGGCAGCCACAGCTTCTCTGGGCAACCTGTGCCAGGGTCTCACCACCCTGACAAGGAAGAATTTTTTCCAACTGAGGGCACATAAACAGCATTTCTCTCTGTAAGTGAAGGGCACTGGCATCAAGGGAGACAGACAAAAGGTGGCTTTAATTTTTATAACATCTGGCCTGACCTTGTCAATATTTTTGCACTGCAGCAACAATTAAAAGCTCTGGTTTGGGATTAGGACTGGAGCAGGCTAAAAGTGCTGTACAAACAGCTATCTCAGGCAGATGATCCCCACAACAACCATTTCATAACCACAGCATAAGGTGAGGCACAGACAACAGATGGGTATAACAAAAGGTTAAAAGCTGCACACCACAACAGCGAAATGATGATGATCACTGCCACAGTCAGCATCTACAGCATGCAAATGCACATTTGTTATTCAGGATGCTGCAAATACCCCACCAGAGGCAAGTGAGAAGAAAGAACATGAGTGAATCTCTAATTGTGGCCAGAGCTCTACAGACCAGCCAAGGAAAAAGCTGAGAATTGCTTTAAGAAAAATTGAGTAAGACTTTAAGGCAATGATACATAACTAAAGACATAGGAGGTGGCAAAAGGGAGACAATGAAAGCACATGGGGAGTGAGAGAACCCCTTAAAGATGCACAGTTGGTATTTCATGACCCCATTTCCCTCTGCTGTCAGTGCCTTTTCTTCCAGGAACATCAGCCCCTGCTGTCTGATGTCTTTTATCCAGGAGTTTTTCAGTGGAAAATACACCATTCTTTCAATATTCAGGAGAAAGTTACCACTAATAATAGAAAAGAAAACCTAACTGCTGTAGTACATTGGTTGTCATTCTTTGACACTCACATAGACCAAAAATCCATCTAATAGTGGTGTATTTTAGTCCAGAGGAGACTACAGTGCCACATAATCAGTGTAACCATGCTTAGAACTCAGTCTGTCAATATGGGCTTTCAAAAAAAGTATTTCCAGAGGCTGCTTTCAGCCTGAAGGCTTTGGCACTTAAAGCACAGATACTTTTCTGTAGAATTTTCCCAACTGTAGTTCCACAAAGCAGCCTTCAGATGTATAAAACACACGATCATCCATGTGCATCTCTGGGGAGTTGATTCCAGGGTCTGCAGTTATGATCTGGAGCGGGGGAATCTACATTTTATTGTTTTGGGCTTTTTTATTGGCATCATCTTTACCTATAATAGCCGTTCTCTTGTCCTGCACACATCAAAATGTCAGATGTACAGGAGAAAACAGAACCACCCATCAAGTGAATCATGTTGATTTCCATCTCTGACATAGCTCACCTTCAGATATGTGTTTACATAGAACTGTACTGCCCTGCTTGTTCCAAAACACCCTTCTAACTTGCATTTAAAGCAAATGGGATGGCACCAAATGTCTTCAAATATCAAGTTTTCTGCATATTTTGGAAAAGAGGTATGCCTGTACAGGTGACTCCTCACAAACCCTGGAAATGAAGTGCAGCATGGGGTTTGATGAGAAGCAGGAAAACCATATTGCCATCCACAGGCATCTGCAGCCTTTCCAGCAGCACAACATTAAAAGCACAAGCCACATCCCAAAAGCAGAACTGCTTTGTTCATACTCAGGTGGTGGCAGAGGAAATATTATTTCCTGTCTTAGAAATCCAACGGTTCTTTTCAGATGTGATTCCACTGAGGTGTGCATTCCCCAGCTAGTTTGATTTTCCTGTATCAAAAAATGCACACTTCTTAAACATCTGGTTTGGGGACTTTTGAGGCGTGTGCTGCATGATTAGCTTTATCAAAACAGAAATCCACTGCTATAGAAAGCACCTTCACTTCTATCTTCTATTCAGCCAATTAATTGTGAGTAAGGGAGGCATTTCCTAATCAAGAGTGGTTCCAATTTCTTCCTAACACCCACTACAAACAAATTACAGTCAAGTAGCTGCTTTCAGACCATTTCAGACAAGAGCTGATGCCTGCTGAAAATTAGTGAGCATCCTTGCACTGGCTCTGGGCACAGCAGAGAAGACAGGAGAAGGCAGAGAAGTGGCCACTTGCCATCATGGTGGTGTCCAAGCCAGGTAGAGGGAATCTGTGCGTGATGTTGAAAATGTCTCTGCTCCCAGCAGCTGACAGTTTGGGACAATCTCCTGTGGCCTCTCACTGGCCCAGTACTGTATTGATATTAATTCACATGTATTGGCTCAGTCTGAAATGCTAAGGAGTAGTTTATTTCTGGCAAAGCAGCATTCAGCTTTTGAAAACACAGATATAATTTCATGCACCTTTTCTATCTCTAAGGATGTGGACACAAAGGACAGCTTCACTTAGTGCCCATCTCTAACAGAGAAAAAGAAGAAGAATCCTAGTAATTCTCTACCTCTACTCAGTCACCAACTATCACCAGTCTGTGAGTGACCTTGTGGTTGCCCACAGCCAGATTCCCTCCCCTCCCATGCTCCCAAGTGTCCCCTAGCCCAGCACAGAGGGGCAGGCAGTCCCTGACACCTCCCTGCCACCGAGCCCAACCTGCCCCAGAGGAGGATCCAACACCCATCCCAGAGGTCACTCCTTGAAACCCTCCTCTGAGCCAGAACGCAGCCCTGAGAAGATGTACAGCCAGAGGTGAAAGCACAGGGCTGGGAGTCTGAAGATACTTTTTATATAAGGACCTGCCTCGTGTCTTGGGGGCAGTGTCATGAATTCTGCACCTCGGCAATGTGCTGCTGCAGAAACTGATAAAATACCCCCTGTTCGCTCTGAGAGCTGCTCGCACGATAAGCTCGACTTCAGTGCAAAGAGCACTGGGGTCCAGGTGAAGAGACCGTGAGTTATCATCTCAGCTCTCCCACTGGCTGCCTGTACTACTCCTCTGCTCTTCCTAATTCTTAATAACCAAGGTCCTTCGCCCCTGCCAGGGCCCCGATAACTGTAATTTACCAAATGTGCAGCTGCAGTGACAGAGGGGTTGGGCAGGCAGACCTGCAGCAGAGTCCTCAGTGCTGCCAGGCAGACTCAGCTCTCAACCATTTGCTCTTTTGGGAGCTGACAGAAAATGATAAGATCACTGAAGGGCCATCGAGCTGGATGGCAGGTCACCTCAGCATCACCAAATGAGGGCACGGAAGGAGATTCATCAGTGCCTTTTTTCGCACTGTACTTGACATCTGAGATTTTAATACTCATTCACAAATATTTATGCAATCTGGAGCAACATAAATGATGTTTCCTTCCACTGGGTGAAAATCCCAGAGGGCAAAAGGAGGACTACAGTGAATGCTGTCTAATCACCCAATTAGTGAAAGATTGTATTTAAATGAATTTGATGAACCAGGTGAGGTGTCAAAAGGAGCATAAGCTGCAAAATGAACAACAAGGAGGTGAAACTGTAAGTTTATGGATCTTATCACACACTGAAGAACTTGTCCTGTGCCACAGCTGATGAAATTAAGGAGGACAGCACAGGAGCTGTTTTTCTGTTTATAGCAACTGTAAGCCTGCTTAGGATGGCTTTAGACCAGTCACGTTTCAACCTAAAAATTGTATCCCTACGGTGAAGATGCCTCTTTTTGAAACAGAGAGCAAAGAAGCTAATTAGAGAAATCGGGGTTCTCGGAAGCTTTTGCCTGATTGAATGCAAAGGCTCGAGTCCAACCCAGGCAATTAGGCAGTAACAGGCACTGCCATCAAATGGATAATTCCTGACACCAGTAAGAAGTTGTTTTGTTTTGTTTTTTTTTTAATTTACTTGCAAGTATTTCTCTTATTTGCAGAATTTAGTAACAGATAACTCCTGAAGTTAAGTTCTGAGCAGAGACTAGACTGCCACAGAAAGCATTAGCAGGACACAATGTGAACCATTCCCATATACCTTGGTTTGCAAAAGTACAGCCAAGTCCCGGTAGGATGATTAAGTAGAAGGAAATTAAAAAGAGCTTGGTCTGTTTAGCCTAGCAAAATGAAGTCTGAGAGGAGATACAATTATTCTTTATAGGTACATTTGGAAGTAAACAGCCAGGAGAGAGAAGAATTATTTAACTTTGAAGGCTGATACTTGTACAAGACCGAGGGGCTATAAATTGTTCATGAATAAATTTAGACTGGAATTTAGGAGATTTCTGACAATTTGCAGACTTCCCAAAGAAGGTAATACAGGCAAATTGATTTGAAAGGAAGCTTGATACATTTCTGGAAAAAAAGTAAGATAGAGCAGAGAGGATCTTGGAGGCAGAAATTAAAGTTTTCAGTAGAGGATTCAGGAGTTTGTTTGTTGTGATTGCTCAGATTTGTCTAAAACAGACTTGTAAGCCTGGTGTGACCCTTTACATGGAAGTCCCTGAGAGTCTGATTTTCTTGACCACACAAGACAGCTGCACTGAGTATCAAATGCTGAAGATCAAGAAATAGTTTTCAAGGTGAAATGCTGTTTCTGGGATGAAAGTGGCAGGTTAGTTTTGAAAGTCATGTTTCCTGGGATTTAGTAACCATACTTCCTATCTCTACAAAGACATATTTTCCTCTACTGTGTAAGAAAGTTTCCTGCTTTTAGTGATAAATAAAAGCAGACTGGACAGTTGTGTATTGGCCATTTATGGAACAAATATAGATTATTTTTTTTTTATGGTTACATTCACATTTTCCACACGTAATTACATGGTAATTAATATATGGAGCCAAATAATAGTGGCCAATGCCACATTTGCCAACAACAAATTTTACAAATCTAAAAGCTCATTTACTCTAATCCTGCGCTTTGTTCCTCTCTAAATTTCAGAGACAACTTATCTAAGAAAACTAATTTTTCTTCTACAAAAATGTCTGCATGTAGGATGCTCACTCTAAGTACTTCTAAGCAACCACACTTTCTAATTTACTGACAAGCCCTTTAACTACCTCCTGTAAAGACTTTTGTGTGTGAGACACCACTAAGGTTTTTCCAAAGATGGCCCACAACACAGTACATTTTTATTACGAAATACAAAAAATAAATTATAAAGGGATGCACTTGCAAAACTGTGGGTTTTTTGCAAGCTCAGTACATGAGTTTTGATCATGATTTACACATTTGTTCAAACATATGTTTTTTCCTAATAATCCCTCACACCTTCCAAACCCAGCATGTTTCACTGCAACATCTTTAAATATTCTTGCATACCCCTGCACTAAACCTGTTTTCTCTTCCAGTGCATTTCAAAACGCACCATTGCCACACTGAGGATTTTAGTGCAATCCATCAATCTCACTGCATTATGAACACCAGTAATGACAGAAAAACCTTCCTGGAATTTTTCTTGTTTATTTGGAGAGGTGAATTGATGAATACCATGATATGTTTGAGCACAACATTCAGGAATTGATTAGGGCAGCCAGACAGAGGAGGCTGACTCAGGTACATGATACCCGCTGTGAACCTCCGGAAGGGCTCAAGGACTCTTCCTCAGCTGGGGGAAATTCTGGCACCACGGCTGAAATTGATGGGTTACTCTAATTTATATGGCATGGGATCCTTCTGTAATTAAACCTGAATGGAGGAAAAAAAAAAAAAAAAAAAAAAAAGAAACTTGGGAAAAGGGAGAGAGCGACCCCGGCTTTGAGCCGTTCTCTCCTCCAGCAGGAATGTGGGTCACATTGGGCTGAAGGAGCCTCCTACGCCAGTGTGTGTTGGGTGTAACACCCATCTGTCTTCCCAGGCTTGCACAAACATCCTCTGGAAGCCTTGCTCTTGCCTTTCTCCCCTTTTCCATCCCTCCAGCTTATTTAAGGAGCACAGAGGCACATAATGATGGAGATAACTCTCCCGTGCCCTGCGCAGCACATTCGGCAGACGTCAATGTCAGCCCCTGTGTGCTCAAGGACTGCAGCTCAGACACTGAAGAATGTGTCTCATGGCAGGATCTAAACATAGAATTGTCCATCTACCTAATAAGTGTTACCACGTCGATAGCAGAATCTGACTTTTGCACCAATTAATATATGGTAAGATTATAGTGAGTTTAAAATGTAGGCATAACTGCAAGTTTTATTTACAGAAAACTGGTAAATACACAGACTTCTATTATTTTTAGCACTATAGCTGAGAAATTCAGAGTAGAAGAAAAGGAGGGGAAAAAAAGTTCTATTCTAACTTTTGTTTTAAATGAGGAATAAATGGATGTCAGTCTCTCATCTAGGATATGAAAGAAAATAAATCCAACATCATCTACTTCTCCACTGTGGAATGAGAAGCAAACTAAATGCAGCAGTAACAACATTAAAACTGCAACATTTTCCAAGACCTTATCATTACAGAAAGTCCATCCCTTTCAAGTGTCAGCCCTTGAGCACTGCAAGTCCTTATATCACATTGTTATTACTAACCTCTGATCCTCCTGGATTCAGCAGCACGATAAAGAGCCTAATTAAGTAACAACAGATCCACAGATTTTTTTCTGCCATCGTGTTAAAGATGTGAAATCATACCATCACTGTCTAAATATGCACAGGGAAGAGCCTCATCTCCCTGGCTCTGTGCACTTAGTGGAAAGCAGAGACCCCAAATTCCCTAGGGAAGGTGACAGGGAGGTGGAAAATATGGGAGTTATTCTGCCTGCCTGAATAGGAGCAGACACACCAGGTTTTTTTTTTTTCACCCAATTCTATTGCATCTTTTTAGTTTCATTAATATTAAATACCTAATAAGCTGAAAGGTAGTAGTTGAGACTCATTTACTTTAAAATAGCCACTTAAATAGTTTTTCTTGTTCTACATAATTATAAATTACTCTCACAGAGCTCTATTTGAAGCTTTTGTGTGATTATCAAGCTTACAGACAGCTCGATGCATAGAATCATAGACTGGTGTGAGTTGGGAGGGACCTTAGGGATAATCTTGTTCCAACCCCTCTTCCACTATCCCAGGTTGCTCCAAGCCCTGTCTAACCTGGCCTTGGACACTGCAGGGATGGGGCAGCCACAGCTTCTCTGGACAACCTGCACCAGGGGCTCACCACCCTCACAGGGAACATTTTCCAGTTATCCAATCTAAACCTAACTTCTATCATTTTAACTCCATTCCCTCTTGTCCTATCACTCCTTGACCTTGTCCAAAGTCCCTCTCCAGCTCTCCTGGAGCCTCTTCAAGCACTGGAAGGGGCTCTAAGGTCTCCCCAGAGCTTTCTCTTCCCCAGGTGAACACCCACTGCTCTCCCAGCCTGGCTCCAGAGCAGGGGGGCTTGGACCATCTCCTTGGCCTCATCCGGACTCACTCCAGAAGCTCCATGTCCTTCCTAGACAGAGGGCCCCAGAGCTGGACACAGCACTGCAGGTGAGGTCTCAGGAGAGAAGAATGGTTGTCATCCAAACAGAACTACTCAGCAGCAGGCAATGCATGCTCAGAATTCAGTTTTCTCACAAGACACTAGCTCTCAGGAGACAGTCTCCTGAAGAAACTGCCAGCTATCCAAATCCCAGAAATCCATCAGTTATCCCAATACTACAAACTCCCTTCCATCACTAAAACGTTGCTGTGACACACCACTAGAAACTGCACGCTTTTCAGTTGCCTATTAATATCATATCACAGACAAAAAAGCATTAATCTAGAAATAGTTTCAAATGGGTAGGACTATAGGATCTGAACTAATGATTCATAAAATCATTTGCAGCTATTAGTCTACAAGGATAAGTGCAGCTACTGCTTTTATTTCAGTGCTTGGTGTGGTACCATCAATTTAAAATCTATCTCGTCTGCTGTGATGGATTTATGTATGCAGTGGAACCCAGAGCAGCTTTGTCAGGATTTTAAAATCTAGATTGCTATATACAATTACAGGTGTCACAATACGAAATAACAGTTGGAGGCACCAAGAGGAAAACTCCCAAAATTTCCCGTGCACTCCATGCAGGAAAGCAGTTGCTTAATATTCCTGTATCATACTGTGATTATTTCACTTGATGGAAGTGATGTATTTTTACATAACTTGATCTAAGGTTACATCTCTCATGAAAATGATTTGCAGTCTTGAAATCTCTGAGGATAAGGAAAAATGAGAGGGATATTTTTAATGGGCAGATGTCACTTCTGTGAACGTTTCACCAGCTGTCAATACAAAATGTGTCGGTTGGACTCTATCTTGGAAAAACAGTTGAAAAGACCTTAGCTGGCAGATATTTTTGTTCTTAACCTTTTTCTTGAGTAGCAGAAAGGCAGAAATATGCAGTGCTAGGCATAACTAGCAGCGACCATATTATGGAGGTGAAAACAGTCACCGAGCAAAAAGGAATGAGCAGGTTTGAGGACAAACCTCTCAGAGAACACATCGTGGTCCCTCTGGGCAGAGGTTGATCTCTGACACCTCACAGCACTTTGCTCCCTCTCCCCAGTGCAGCAGTGACAGCAGATCTTCATTTCTATCTGCATACTAAATTACAGTAAATGGTTGGGGTGTTAGGCGACCTGTGAGCTCGAGGGATTGCCAACTTGATGAAGACTTTATTTTAAAGTCTCTAAAAGATATCCAATCATGGGAAGAGTAATGAAAAAATCATAATTGTCTGGAGAGCACATGGGGCTGACAGACAGGTTCAATCATTTTTCTGTAGGACACACGTGTGAAACACAACACAACAATACAAAATATTCACAGTTATTTGAGGCAAGGGCAACCTGTTCAGGAAAGAACTGAAGGGGCAGAGAGTGACATGAATCATTCCAGCTTTTTCAAAACAATGTCCTTTCAACAGTGTAGGGAATCACCTGTCATACAAGAAGAGCCGTTGACCCTCTTCTTACACATGTAAGGGGCCCTCACCAGGGTTTGGGGTTTTGGGGGTTGTTCATATTCTCTGCCACTTCCTTGGGCTGAGTATGCTGGAAAAAATAATCTCCAGGGAAGACAGAGAGAGTATGTCTGGCATTATGAAAACAGCAAATGTTCTTTCTGAGGATTTTAATTCAGCAATGTTTAAACTCAACATTATTTGTACTGTGCAATTAATTACACTAAACTGCCTAAGCCTTGAATGAATGTACTCTACCTTTTAATCTGAAGAAAACACATGCATTGAAAACCAGCAACAGCAGAGAAGTCCACAGCTGCTGCCAAGACCAGTAGAATTTGAGACTCACATGACCTTTCAGGAGCACTGCTGAAAAAACAAACCAACCAGGGGAAAAAACTCAAACTGCTAAGAAAGGAGAAAGTGAATATGACATTTTGTCAGGATCTAGAACACCTTGTTACTCAGTCACCAGGAGAAGTTAAATGGGCTTTACCAAACCATAGAGCTGCCCAGAAGGTTCTTTCCAGTGTCAGTTAAAGAAGCAGTAAGAAAACAAAATCTCCTTTTGAGGTTCATCATCTTTGTCCCTTACAGCTTGCCCAGTGAAGGAAACCCAGAAGGCCAGAGGCACTGAACTGCCTGCTTTAACCAACTGTCTTGCTTGGAAGGAGCCACCAGTGATTCAGAGTTCATCTGGATTATAACAAAGGACTCAGTGCTTGCTTTGGGGAAAAGAAGAGATTTGGGAAGTCTCCTCTTTTTTTTGAGTGGGTGGAATGAATCCGTCTATGCAGGTCTGTATCCAATTTGAAATTACAGAAGAGCTTTATACACACACAACCTCATTAGCCTTTGACAAGAGTAACTGTCATTTTTATTCTAATATTATGACTGTAATGCTGAGGCTGGTTTATGCTTCTGATATTTAATCACAGAGTACAAACCATAATTGTTCTGTTTCTAATACGTCTCTGACCTCTGTCCTCCAATGATAAACTATGTGACTGCTTTTCAAAATACATAAATGTGTGTAGATTTTCGCAGACATTTCAGATTTACTTAAGAGTAGATACTGGAAGTTATTTTAAGAAATTGCATTAAGCATTTCTAATAAGACAAAAATATCACAATATGTTGAGCTATACGTGAAGAAATTATTTCATTATTTTTAAGACTATTGGTAAAGAAATAGAATTTACATATTGAACTAGCCTTTTCTATACAGGCAGTTAGGGGATGATATTAAAATGCCCTCTGGTTTCTCTAAAAGAGACACTGATGTTAAGATCCAGTAAAGTCTTTCATTTTCTTGGGCATACATGGATCTTGAAACCAGTACTGAATCAATGTTTGTGTAAAAAGCCTCTCAACATCTCATTCACTTGATAGGTCCTTTGGGGCATAATATTGTTCCTTCTGCTATAATGGACCATTGCCTTCAAATACTGTAACATCTGTGGTACATGATTACCAACTTCCTGGGCCAAATTAGTCTCTGGTGTAAATTCCTCAAATCTGATCAAATCATTCCAGGGTGAGTCTGACTCTTAGGCTTTCCACATTCCTTCTCAAAACTTAAGAGTGCAAAAGGTACAATCCTTCATCTACTTGTTTTGGTTTTTTTTTGCCCAAATAAACAAGCAAAATAAATTTTAGAGGCCTAGAAACGATCACTCAAGTGAAATCCAATTTATTATTTTTATTTTGTATTTAATTCACCATTTTCTACATGGGAGCAGTCATCATGAATTTTCTCTATTTGAGGATGTAAAGCAGAAAAAAAATCAAGAAGTTTCAGGCTAATTGGAGCTTGATATTTCTTTAACTCTTTTGGAAAGAAGCCTAATACCCCAACTGTGCTTTCAAGTGTGGATTCTTTGGGAAGCAAAATGAAACTCAAAAATCTGGATGGGAAAGAAGAGATGCATCATGCATTCTCAAGGGAGTCTTACACATCTTTTTAAAGAATACTTTGGGAAGAAGGCTGTATTTGGAACCAGACAATAATTCAGGCTGTAAGGACTTCAGGAGGTCCAACCCCCTGCCCCTACAAAGGGCTGAATTCACATTAGATCAGGTTGTAGAGCTTTGTCCCTGTGTTCAATCCCACCCTGGGGTTAGAGAGAGACAACCTGCAGGGGGAATCCTAAACAGAGCTGTAATTATTATTAATTGCAATGGCTGGCTCATCAAGAGGGATATTTTCCACAGCTGGAAAAGTAGCAGGAAATGGGGATTTATCACAAAGCTTTGCCATGGCTGCAATGGGAACAGACCACAGTGAGGGGAAGGATGGAAGAAATACTGCCTGGGGCCAAGCACAGCCTTGAGCAGTTCACAACTGGAGAAAATATGAGAGGCTGAAGAAGGCAGCATTCATCCAGAGGAGGAAGGAAAAATGAGAGAAATCAAGCATGGCGGAGTGGAGAAATTTGTCAGAAATGGCAAAGAAGGATCACAGAGGAAAAAGAAAAACCTGGATGTAGTGGTGGAAAACAGATTCTCTGTCACATGGCATCTGCTGACTGCAAGTGTCTCATCAGTCCTGATTTCTACCAATTCACTACATCTAAGACAAAAAGAGAAAGAGGAAAACCCAGAACATAATTCCTGTGATTAATCCAAATCTATGTATGTGTAGAGCAGAATACGCCGGTGATAGCACAGGCAATCATAAACCTACCCCAGTCAAAGAGATCCAACTGGACATTTTGAAGACCTCATTTGTACAATCCTACAGATTTCGAAAGGAAAATCAAAACCTTTAGGTGTGAAAAGTGTGAAGGTGAGTACACAGCAGGACAGGAACAGGACTGAGATGAGCCAGGACTCTGCAGAGAAGGTATCGAGCAGCTGCCACTGGAGCACGGCGACTCTGAGAGGAGATTTGTGTCTGGAGATAAATTGTCTTGACTGCCACAGGCACTGAGAAACTGTCCCCTCTCCTGCCACCAAATGAGTATGAATGGAGTTACAAATGAGCAGCACTGATGAAAAAAATCAGACTGATAATCGATAAGACTCTTCCGTAGTGGGCACACAAGAAAGGCGTATAAAATTCACCCATACTGCAGTTTATTGCTCCATAAATTGCCATAACGATTTTTTTTCCCCCAAATAAATACATACTAAACATTGTAAGCCATGCAATATTTGAGAAATACATTTTTCCAGCAAGTATCTCCCACCTTATTTCCAGCAGATACAGTCTGTAGTCCCCCCTTACTGCTATAAGATTCAGAGGTCTCTCCTCAGGCTACTGTGGTATTTTAAGTTTTATTAACATAAATGATGGTTCCTCACAATCACTGACAAGACACCAGCTCCTTGTTGTTTCATAAGAGTGCCTATATTATTCTATAAATTATTTAATGCTGTCAGATACTCTCATAGAGGACTAACAATTATTGCACCCTTGTAATGATGGATAAAAGTAAGCCGTGATTGATTAGGAATTACAGAGTTATTGATTAAATCAGGCTACTGAAATCCCACGACTCATTTTCTTTTCATGGTGAGCAGAAAATAATTCATCAGTCACCCAATCTTGTCTTTTTAATACCTGTAGCGTAATTTAACTTTCATCGTTAGCTGGAATCTCCAAGAGCAGTTTATGACCTTGGCTAGCTATAGCTAGAAATTAAACCACTTAATAAATTCTTAGAATTTACATATATTTTTCTAAAAATAGGCTATATGCTATATAATATGCAGATAATATATGCTGAAAAAGATTAACTAACTTAGGGAGTAGAAAAGGGTAAAAAATGAGAAGAGAATTTCTTTTCTCAAAAAAATAAAATGGGAAAAATTAGCTTCTTAATATATGGGATGTAGAACAGAGGTTCATAACTTCCTCATGGCTTTTTTTAACTGATGCTTCCATTAATAAGTTACATGGAAAGGCACAAGGACACAGAGGAAATCAGACAGAACTGCTCTGCTGAAAATTACAAACTCTTCCAAAGAGCAACAACACTTCCACTTACTTCAATGGACACTGTTATTTTTTTGCCTATTCTGAAATGATCATACGATTTTCACTGACATTTTTTAAACATTATTTCATTGTCAGGAAGAAAGAGTTAACAAAGTAAGTTTCACAAAAACATCATGCATTTGCTTAACATACAAAACTTCTTCATGACAAGCAGTTTGTCATACTTTTGGCAAGGTTATCCAGGATTGCCTTTTAATTTTTTGTCTATTACAGAGGCTAATGGCACACTAAAAATCTTCTTTCATGTACAAATTAATTGTGTCCTTTTGCAATTCATATTAGCCTGCCTTGCTTTCCATTCCGAGGCTTTTAAAAGGTTTATACGGAACTAATGGATGTTCTCCTTTGTTGTGCACACCACTTCAATTACCCACTTTCCACGAGCTGAAAGCAAAAAGACTGTAAATGCCAGATACAGACCATCGTCAATATGGGGTAATTAGGCAGAAAAATTAAGGGGAAAAAAAAAAGTTCTCTTAAAAATAAAATTAAAAAAAAAGTAAATTTAAAAAGCTCTCAGCTTTGGATACTGACAGCAAATTATTTTTATATTTAGCAACTACAAACAAGTGTGTGCTCCTTAATGATGGAACAGGGTGTTAGCAGTTTGCAAAGGTCTTTTCACTCCTCCTGTTCCTGAGAAAAATATATTATCCACTCTTCCCTTGCCATTAAATGAAGTTCAGCCTTCTCCTTTCTGCCAGTTCCTAGCAGAAGTGAAAAGTTGTTTTTTCTTTCTTCTTTCTTTTTTTTTGTTGAAAACACTGTTGGGTGCAGAGTCGAGCGCAGTCACTCCCCATGCAGAATTTGGGGGTCTGAGGGACATCCTGAATCCCCATCACCCCATTTGGGCTTGGAAAACACAGACAAACATTTAGTGTGAACTTCAAATTTCTGCAAGAGTTGAAGGCATTTCTGGAAGCAGACAGCAAACAGCGAGTGCAGAAAACAGGACAAGGAATGACTTTGACACCACAAATAATTCTGAAATCCTGAAATTTTGACGATGCACCTCAAGTTGGTCCATCTAAAACACCTGCAGGAACACAGACCTGGTATCTTTGCAGGTTCAACTCCAGCACTGTAATCAAGAGTGAAATCACCCTTTATTTTATGCTGGTCACTGAGATACTACATCTCATAAACACTGCTAGAAAAGCTAACAAGAAAAAAGTCTATACTTAAAAGCCATTTCTTCTGCTTGGATGCAAACCACAAATTCCTCAGGCATATACTGACTACAGTATAAGTAGTAAAAAGAAAACAGACTAAAATGGAGTAAGAAGAAAACTCAAGTAATATTTTTTTTTATCATTTTCATTATTCCTAAACAATACCTTTTATAGTCTATAGGCTATTATTACTTTCTCAGCAACTGGCTAAAATTTTTGCATGTGTTCCATATTACCAGTCAGAGATGCAGGAAGTTTCCTTCCACGCAGCCACTACAGCTGCAAATGCATCAGCAGGAGACTGGTAAACTTGATTCATTTGGGTAGAAGGAGGCACTTTGTAGCAGCCCTGGCAATTACGTGTCAGGCTATGAGGTTCTGAGTAACAGATATGTGTGATTCAAGGACTGTTACATTATTATCAGCTAGCACGGGCTTGTCTCATTCCCTATGCTCTGGAAAATGAAAATTTTTTTTGAAAGTAATCAAAATGTATATACATATACATATTACTTCAGCTTCTTGTTTTTATCTCCACCAAAAAAAAAAAAAAAAAAAAAAAAAAAAGGTAGTTATTTGTACAAGAATGCTGACATTTTAAGGAAGGAAAAGATAGTTTTCTGTTTCCTTCCCTCTTAGCATTTCATGCTTTGTGTCATTTGATAATATACATGACTGAGTTTAATACTCAATCGTTTCCCAAATCCAATTTGACTACCTAACAGGATTTAATTTACATGATGATACAATTTCTCACACCAGAAAGCATAGTAACCCTTCTTCTTTGGAGGTTAATGGTGATCTAGCTTAAAGCCCAAAAGATAATTACAAGGAATGTGCTTCAGGTGACAAAGTATTTTTGACAACCCGAGACTGTTGATAGCTTTTTAATTATACTTCTTCCCACCATAGGAAACAGTATGCTTCTTCCTAAAGAGTTTGCAGGCATTTGGGATTTATTTATTTATTTTTTAGCAAATTGCTATGCACTGTAATCAATATTTTAACTGGCTGCTACCCCAGGCTCTGCTCTCCTGTTTGGAGCAGAAATTAAAGTTCAGGTTATTTTTTTTTTTTTTCCATAGAAAATGAAATACAAAAGAGCATCAAAAGAAGAATACAAACATTTATTGACTTGCTTCTTATCTTCTGCACCCATTTGATATTTTGTGACATTTAGAAATTGAAACTTTGCAGGATTTTTAGGTGCGAGCTTTGCTAACAGAGAAGGTCAGGCTCTTAAGAAACAAGGAACTTTATGATTATTAAATATGACCAGAGAAAAAGGAAAAAAAGGAAAATCCTGTGTCTGTTTTTGCATTTTCTGAATATTTTCTGCCCCTGCCTTACTCTGAGGGTAATAGAAAGGGCTGGTTTGGTCAAGAGCAGAAAGTAATTGTTGTAAATAACTGTGATACACAGCAGGAGCAATAATGTGCAGGGGCACCTGTTTTCCCTTTACTTTATATGCAAGTGTTGATTGTTTTTTATGCCACTGAAATTAGTTTCCCACTAGTATTTATGTGTCTTACAACAAATTGTTTGTCACTTTCCCTGATTAAATGTGCTCTTAATAACACCCAACTTTAAAAGTCTTTTCAGTTTGGAGCCCACAGTTCAATCATGATGCCTGCCCCTCCCAGCACTTCTCACTTGTCCTTAAATAAACACCTCTATAACTTAAACAGAATGGCAGAAAAGGAAAAAATGAGACCTGGGTGTAAGTGCTCCAAAAAAACAACCCAGGTCTTGGAATAGACCCAAAAAAGCAGAAAAACAATAATTGCTGTAGAAAACAATTAAAAGTGTAACACTACCTGTCCGCCAAACATCCCTTGCATTTTATTAGTCCCGCTGCAAGTTCTTATTAACATGCACAGAGAAAACAAAATTCTCTGTTGGGGCAGATAGGAAATGAAAGGAATCAAGAACAAAGTAAAATCCCTGGACAGCCAAGGATTTTCTTGCTTTTGATTCATGCTTTTCTTAGTCCCAACTCTAGTTTAGCTCAGACTCAGATCTATTTCCGAGTCTTTGAGGAGCCTCAACTGGATGGAGCTCTGAGCACCTGGTCTAGTGGAAGGTGTGTCCCTGCCCATGGCAGGGGGTTGGAACGAGATGAGCTTCTAAGGCTCTTCCAACTCAAACCATTCCATTATTCCACGATTCTATGAAAGACATGACTTTAAGATAATGCAAGAAATTTTGGAAGCTGGAATAGTAAAGCTCAATCTAGTTTTGTCCTATTAATTGTCAGTCCATGTAACTAATCCCTGGGGTACGTGAGACAGCAGGGAGACTCTTTAGGCTGGGCTCTGGGGCTTTTCCAGGGAAGCTGTGCAGCTCCAGTGCCCTCATTCCCATGCTGGAGCAGCTCTGCAGTGCCCAGTCTTGTCAGCAGCAATTACAGTGCTGCAGCTCTGCTAGCAAAGCCTCTAAACATCACTTTAACTTATCCCAGTTCTTCTGTTTTACTTTCCTTTCCCCGCCACCAAACACAGCTCGTTTTGCCTCACTGAGTGAAATAAGTGCTCCTGAAAAAAAGTTTGAAAATTTAAAAAGCTCAACCGCCCCCAAAAACCCCAATATCCATCTAGGCCAGCTCCCCCTATGCTGGATTGCATAGGATCAGCTTAAAGAAGTCAGAGTCTGCTTCTGCAGACAAAGAAACAGAGGAGAAAAACTTCAGCATAGTACAAAATTTATGGAGAGTAATATTTGTTGATAAACAAATCTTTTAAGCTGCTCTACCCTTACAAAAGCTAGACTGGAATGAACTCCCCCAGCTAACTCCAAGGTATATTTTTGCTACGGATTTACCATATATTTACATTCTTGTCATAAATGACCTTTTACTTTTTTGTGTGATGTTTGCTCTTATTAAAGCCTAGTAACAGCGGAGGGCAGATTCTAAAAGCATGTCAGAGAGTATTCAGCATTTCTATTTCTAAAAGAAAGAAGCTTTGCATACTGCATTGATCACATTTCAAAAGATGTGTTATTGCCTAGAGTGTGGTTACAAGGGAGTGCATTATCACTGACGCTACATTTTAATCTGAAAATAATAAAAAAAAAACCTTTTGTAAACACATTGCAGCTACACTGAGTGACTGCAGTGAGAGCCTCACTACTTTCTCCCTGTGAAATCCAACTGTGTGTGGTGATAGTGGCAATCAGAGTGGTCTTACTCTGATTTATTTGAAGTTTCAAGGGCACACAGAAATAGTAAATGGCAGATTTGCACTCTTTTCCCCAGTATAGACATATGTAGGTTAATAGATAGAGCAATTGGGACTGAGACACATTATGTAAGTTAAAAATACTGAGTGTGGGGATTTTTTAGGACCACAACCAAAAGCTCTGAACAGCGGGCTGATACTGAAGTCCACATTTCCCTCCTGACTGTAGATCAGAGCAGCACCTCTGAAGTAAGTAACACTGAAATTAGTCTCCACTAAATTGCAGTAAGTAGAGCAAATGAGATCCAGTTTATGCCAGGACACTGAATTTTTTTTTTTTTTTTTTTTTAACTTCTCATGTAGTCCTTGGCTTCTCCAGCAAGCTTTTTATCACTACTGAATCTCAAACAGACTAAATGCATTATGAGAATTGCAGGAGTCAAATGTTTGGATTTGATTTTGCTTTTCCCTCATCAGTCTAAAAGCAAAACGTCAGAATTATAAATATTTACTAAAATCATTTCAGTTCTTCCTTTCCTCTATCCCTCTAGATATCTTTTTCTCTTCTTGTACCACATTGTCAAACACTTTCCTGTGGTCATCACAAGAATAACACTTGACTTACTTCCCTTCAACAGTTGATTTTCTACACAGGTCAACATTTTCACATTTATTTTTTCTGTCACATTATCATCTTGGTTTCAAATAACTTAATGACAGTATACTCAATCTATGATCTTACAGCAACAAAACTCCCTTCTAAACCAGACTTCAAATATAATGGTTTTCAATGTCACTTCTCCTGACACCAGGCAGCTGTGGAATCTGCCTGGGATGTTTCTGCTCTCTCTAGACAGCTGTACAGTTAGAGAGCTCCATAAATCAAAGCAGTACACAGTGAATTGTAAAACTAATACCAATTTCTAAACACAACAGGGATTTTAATATCAGGTGTTTGTGTAGTTGCTTTGTCATATTTACACAGACAATAAAATTTGCATTATCTGAGCTGTGCTTTATAGGAAAGATTCTTACAATTCATCCATTTACTCAAGGTCCTGCTGCAAGCCCTACATTCAGCTCCAGCACAGCTTTCTCCTTTGAGACCAACTCTTCTTCCAAGCCTTACTGACTTACAGCTTTGCTTTCCAAAGGTGCAGACAGCCAACAAGCTAGTAAGTAAAGTCCTAGATATTCCTCCTTTAATTTGTCTAAGTTAGGAAAATGAGCTGTATCTGTTAATACAAACACTGCAAGACATAGCTGCAGTCTTAGTAAAATAAAGAAATTTACGTGTGACCAAATATTGAACAGCAGCAGCAGCAGCTCCATGCACGAGAGCTGCAGGAACAGAACCCCTCACACCCAACACGACTCATACAAGGGAGCAGGGCAAACTCCAGTGATGTCTGATTCCTATTTTCATCCCCGTTTCAAGCACAAGGCTTACACCTGTTGAGCCTTGATGCTTATGCCTGCACAAATCCATGTTTCAATCAAATCATGTCTTCTCTGTTTATTTTTTTTTTCCTTCTCTCTGCCATATGCATAATGATGGGGTGACAGCTGAGAAGACAACAGGCTGACATGTTCATCACTGTGAAGGATGGCCTCCTGTCACCTCAGCTGTGACAGAACGGTCACAGCCTGAAAGGGCCTAATGAATAAGGAAGGCTGGATTTTGTCCTTCCTCTGTGAAAAGTTGCAATAATGCCTTTTTCCCACTTCATGCAACAACACAATGTCACAACGAGCAATCCTGCTTGGATCTGCTTCAGCAAAACACTCAGTTGTCTATTTTTACAAAACTGAAGCATTTAGTAAAACAAAAGCAGCACATTTCAGGCTGCGCCTCAGCACAAGAGAAATGTACAGGATGAATATGTCAAAAGGCAGTTTTCATCAACACCACCCAAAGACGCCAGGAGAAAGATGCAGCGCTTCGCCATTCTAATGGCAACTGTAAACACCCACTTATTTTCAAGGATACCCTACCTGGAGCTATTAAAGCCTGGGAAAGGTCATTTGTCAGGATACAATCCAGCAGTACATCTTGTCCTTCTAACAAGGATTTCTTTCCTCCCATAGCAGCGAAAGAGAAGCAAGTACTGAACTAAAATTCCTCACATTGGCAGTAACTAGAATGTTTATGGGTGTTCTAAGAATATGATCTGCACAGTGGTAGCAGCTAGAAAGGATTTTGTAACTCATTTGGTAGAGCAGAAGGTCACCCCTTTGCAGATGGAGAGCGTTTGGTGTGTCCTTATGCACACAGGACTGTAAATGTGCATTTGTTTGCTCATGTATGCATTCTGATTTAGGGGGTTTGTATGTATTGTGTATACAGATCATCCAAAACTGGGTGCATTCCCACTGTTAATGACTCATCATGTGTAGTTTCATGTATAAATCACGATTAGATTGTGACAGAGGGACGGTAGGAATGAGAACTGTATATTGCTTGGTAAACCAGACAACTGATTCTCTCTCCAAATATAGGAAGGTTCTGAAATGATTTTAGATGTACAGTCTCTTATACTTTTGCTTTTTGAATTGAAGTAGCAATTCAGTCTCAATGCTACAATGAGTCTAGCTGCAAGTCAGACATAACCAATGAGATTTTTTCTTCTCGATTAAAAAAATTCAATTTACAAATATAGCATATTCAGTAAAATCTTACAAATATATAAGGCTCAGACTGTTTTATTAACTTGTGTGGTCGGGGAGGCACAGAATACTCTGGACTCAGCACAGTATAATTTATTCAAATCAGATATGAAGCACGGAACTAATACCCTATATAACATAGCTACTTGAACTCTTTATTTTTCCCAATTATGAAGCCCCAAATCTGCAAAATGTGAATATATGAACATTCTAAACAAAAAATTAAATGGTTCCAAATATTTTGTTTTAAATCAAGCCTCTCCTTGTTGTCTTATAAATTCTTGTAAATGCAAAATAAACCACTTAGCAAGCATAATTTCCAATTGAGAACCACAACCAGTTTTTAAAACATTATCAATTGGGATGTTTCAGCATTGCCTCATAGGAAAACTTTCCAGAACTTCCCTCTGAAATAGTGTCCCAACATGTGATAAATCCACACAGCCCAGCTGAACAAGTATCCATAAAAACTGCTTTTGGAGTAGCTTTCAGAAGTGGCTTGAAATGAAAATAAAATTAATACAGTGGTAGTTTGGAGTTCTTACCCTTACTAGTTTTTCTCCTTTAAAGCAGTCCATGTCATTCAGTATGGAGGGTAAGTTCTTCACCATGCAAACTGTACCAGAAATGCACATTGTGCTCTAAACCACAAACCTGATAGTCTGAAGATCTGAAAATCCAGCCCCCCTGTCTTGCAGAAGTTTGCACCAAACACAGGGAGTTTCAGTAGGATTGTGGGTAGGGTGGATCACTATGAAATACCAATGTGCACCACTACTTTGAGAGTATGAAAAGGTGGTAACCAAATAAAAGGATAAAATAAAAGAGTCAGATTTTATTCTGCAGCAAATCATGGAAAATATGCCTATAAAGAAATTACTTGCAGATGTTGTTTTTAGGAAGGGAACTAAAAAGAAGAAAGGATGAGGGCAATACACTGCTCAATGTGTGAATTACATATATATAATTTAGTAACTTGCTATAACATAAAATGTGTAATTAAAGAGTTAAATTGCTTCCAAACTTCTAAAATAAAGTCTAAATAGCCCATATATCTACTGTGCTGAGAATGCGAGGGATTACACAATATAGAAATATGTTAATCTTGATTTATATCTGCACACTGAGTGTATGTAGAAGTGCTGTACAGAGAGGCTGGGTGCTGCTACAGCCTTTGGTTTTTAAATGTGAGAGGGGCTGTTTTGCAAACCTTTAGTGTGGCAATTACACAGGAGTTTTAGGAAAACTTCCAGACAGATCAGCAGGTCATTAACTTTTGCTGGAAAACAAAATTATGATATTTAATCACTCTGCTGTCTAAATGTGCAGAATTATTCCCCTCCCTAAGCAGCTCCTGTCAGAGACAGCATGGGTGATGCTGAGGGATTCCCAGACTCCCTGTAGCTGGCAGCTCTTCTGCTGGTCTGCAAGGAAATCTGGGAGACACTGTCAGAAAGCAATTGCTTCTGTCTCAATTCCATCTCCATTTCCTTGCAATCAAATTATCTCTGTTAAATGTTTTCATTCTGACAGTTCAGTCACCTTCTGCTATCATAAAACATACGAAGTCAGTAAATTCCCAGCTGTATTTTGTCAGGACCTGGAAATCTGGATGATTTGGAAGTTACCCTTTGGGATTACACTGCTGTTGGTTTAGCAGGATGTTTAAGTAAAGTAAGAAATGTGTACAGAAAAGGGTGTTTGGCATCAGGAATAACCACTGCTGGACATTGGACCTGTAAGAGCAGAGACTTTTGTTTGCTTTAGGAGTTATCCTTCATTAGGGGGAGTACTTTGAATTACATGGGGTAGCTTTCTGAGGCCCAAAAATTCTGAATTTATTGCAATGTGGAATTTGTCCATGGATATTAACATACCAATATATCAGTCAATTATTCTGGGGGTTTTGGGGGTCAACAAGCTGACGAGTCCAGGACCCAATTTAGATCATAAATTATTTTTTTACAGGAGAACATAACTTTTTCTCTGTCATTGCTATTTTTTTCCTTCCCCAGTCCTTCTTAAAGGATGAATTTTTTTTTTTTCCCATGAATTGAAAAATACTGGTAAACAACCTATCTGTATAAAAAAAGGACAGGAATTACTTTTTAATAAGACATGTGGACTGTCCAAGTAAAAGTTACTTTGAAGAAAAAAAATCACACTGCAAAGATGGCACCATTTCGTATAGAAAGTCCATATACAAAGGGAAGTGTGCAAATTAACTGCAAATTAGAACATTCCTATCATATTTGTGTACAACAGATATTAATCTTATGATATTTCATCCTTATTTTGAACACAGTTCCAAAAATTAATGAAGGTAGTAGATGACCGTAATCTTCAGTGCACTTAAAATTTTAGAAACCATTGAAAAACCTGATTTTCATGAGATTACATCCTAAATTTTGATAATATTGAATTGTATAAACATCTAGTATGCACCACCCTGAAGTTTTAAGATTTGAAAGTCACATTTAGCAACACCTGGAATTGGTGATGTTACCCACCCCTCTGCAGGTGTGTGAAGGGGCAGGGCAGGTGAGACAGGGGCTTTTGAAAAACTTGATTAATAGCAAGAAGCATTGAATGCAGCAGCAGCTGTACTGGAAACCATAGCACAAAAGTAGCAATGGCCACTCCTGATATAGGCTTGGTACGAACAACATGGAACTGTCCTCTCTTCCCACACTCCAGCCAAAGGCTTGCAAAGAACCTTTGGCACAGTGCTGCAAATTAAGCCTGTTAACAAGTATGTATCTTAGCTTTTGTGACTAATTAAATGGAAAAACATTTCCTCAGGAAGCAAAGAGCACAGAAATGCAAATGGAACGAACAGACAAATAAAGCTAATGCTCTGTTTCCACAAACATCAAAGAGTTTCCTAAGTGACATTTTGTACACTATTGAGATTTTGTGCTCGTTTTATCAGAGTTTTACTACTGTTTTTTGCTCTGTTTTAGGTACAAATCTGACACTACCTGTAATGAAGAGAAGAAAGTCAACAGACCTAATTTATAGCCAGCACAGCTCAGCCATTTATCAGGTCCATGATAAAGCAAGCACAAGTTTTCAAATTGTAGAAAAATCTTGGGTTTTTCTACAGAGCAAATTATTCCCTATTTGCAGTAATACTCATCTTACAGGTATATAATTGGGTTTTTTGCACCACTGGCACAACAGTTCAGTTCATTTCAGATTTGAAGTCTTAATTTGGCAACTTCTGGTTTTTATTTAAGTGTGAGTGCCCATTCCTGGAAGTGTCCAAGGACAGACTGGACAGAGCTTGGAGCAAACTGGTCTAGAGGAAGGTATCCCTGCCCATGGCAACGGAGTGGAACAGGATGATCTTTAAGGCCCCCTCCAATCCAAACCGTTCTGTGATTTTATGAAAAGCTGATGACATCATGTCAGTGCTACCTACTCTTTTAAAGATAGGTACTATTTTTTAATGGTTAAACATTAAATAATGGAATTTTAAAACTCCAGCTTTAAAGTTCTGTTTAAAAGACACTGTGAGCTTTGAGAATTTCTTCATCAGTTTGGGCCATATTTGATCTCCATCCTGTACACAGGGCAATGGACTAAAGCATTTTACACAACAGTGTAACCACTACAATGAATTCTGCATACAACCCCTGCATGCTTATAATAACCAGCTCTGATTGACAGTTCTTTAAATTAATGGCATTTGCACAACAGCGGTGAAGATGATCCAGTTTCAAAACAACATAAAAATTAACTGGCAGAAAGTTTAGGCTGCTGTAAAAGCCCCCAGGTGCCCCATAATGGCTAATATGAGCATCTTTGCTTCTACTGGTGTTTGAGCCTGTTATTTTACAGACCATTCTGCAGCACTATTTTGGCCAAGATCTCTCTCTTTAGGGCTTTCCTTCCATAGCATCTCTTATTTACCATTTAATAAAGCCTCTGTAACATTTGACAGCCAGAGGCCATGGGGAACTTTGCTGCTGCCACCAAAAACTTCCTCAGGAGCTTCACCTTTGACACCAAAGTAGAGAAGAAAGAGCAGAGCGAGACCTTTCTCAGCGCAGCCGCCCACCTCCAGCCGAGACAAGACAACAGCCCCATTACTGCTGACAGTGTAGGGCCTGCAGCACAGGGGGAGCAGGTGTTTAACATCACCTCAGCTCTGCTGGGAGAGCCCAGCGTGCGGGACTTGGCATTCAGCATCCCCGCTTTGATCTACATGGGAATCCTGCAAGGAGAACGCCTCAACCCCAACACGAGCACCTCTACAGCGCCCAACAGGGTGGATCCCCCTCTGTAACATGGTTCCACCTATGGTTTGCAAGGAATGCTTCTGTTGGATAAGCACTATTTGACATTCCTCTTTTCCCCCAGCACGCATCAGTCCATCCCGCTGGCAGCATTGATTGCAGCCGCCAGAGATGGTTCATGACTCCAAGCTGAGCCCCTGCTCGAGTCGTTTGCTGAAGCTGCCGGGGTCCGATCATAAATACGATAAGAAGCAAACTGGAGGAAACAGCAAACACGAGGCAGTTCAGCCAGAAGTCAGGCTTTTCTTACAGCCCTCTGGACAGATGGGGAAGAACAGCTTGCACTGATTTTTTTGAACTTATTTTTCATCTAGTTCATCACTTTTCCTAACTAATTCAGCCTTCAGAATTTTAAAAGCAATTTAAGCTCTGCAAGGTCACTACTTCCTAAAGGGATTTTAATTTTTAAAATTTACAGATGGTTATTCAGTTCAGACCTGTGAGTCCATAAACAATTTTTGAACTACATGGTTTACGGTTGTATTCTAATTGTGGCAAGATGAAAAAGGTCTCATTTCCTTTTTTTTCCTAGCTTCAGGCAGAATATTTTTCCTTTCAGATATACATTTCAGCCTTTCTAAAAGCATCTGAAAGGTAAGAGAGCTAATATAAAAAAGATTTTCCTCCCACAACTAAAGTAGCAGGTCTTTCTACCTGCTGCGAGATGTGTCACATTAGAGTTTACAGATATTTTGAAAATATAACATCACTCTCTCTCTTTTCCCTGACACCAGCAGGCACCTGGATTCATGGTTTAATTGCAAGTGCTTTCAGTTAATGTCAGTGTGTAGGTGTAAGTGGGGATCAAGAGCTTTAGCACTAGGAGAAGTTCGCAGCCATCCTTATTCCAGTTATACTCCCCATCTCACCCATTTTTGTAGTATTTCAAAGAAGTGCTGACCAGGGACAAATGATCAAAGAATGTATTAAAACATGCTACTTGTATCTACATTTATTGCACTTTTTAAAGTTCTTATTCTTTTTGCTGAACTGGTAATATCTTAGTTAACTGGGAACACTCACAAAATTCTCCTTGGGTTCAATTTGCCCTAGTAGGAATGCCATTCCTCAGTTACTGCTTGCCAGGGATGACATCCAACAGGCTGAGGCATCCCAAAAAGATCCAACCGCAGTGATTTATGGGCTTTAATGATAAACAATCTTTTACTTCTACTCTTCTTGACTAAGTGCATCCACGTTCCCAAGTATGACACCACCTGGTTTCCACTGAGTGGAAATTTGTGATCCTTCTGCCAGCAGGCCTTGCAGGGCTATCTCCTGCTTGGCATAGAGGTTGCTAACACAGAATTGTGAATTTTCATTGTGGAACATTCTCATTTATATGAATAACCTCCCTCAACTCAAAGGATGTATCTCCCTAAAGAGTACTTAAAATATGGCTTCCCCCAAAGTTATTTTCCTTTATCCTGATTTCCCTTGATCTTGTATTCAGAATGACCAATCCACTCCCATTCTCAGCACATATTCCATTCTCTCCCTCAAAAGCATATCAAAAATTTCCCATTTTTTACCTTTTGCAGACATTTCCAAACCAGTGACCTCCACGGCTTGATCAAGAAGTAGGGATATAACCTATTTAATTTCCCTTCTGTTACTTTTAAGAAGCTGATTTTTTCCTCAAGAAATTCTCTGCTCCCTAACTATGGCACTTTTTTGTTTTTTCTAATGGGGATTTAATACTCTTTATTTTTAACTGTATTTTATTCATGCATTATTGTGTATGTTAAAAATACATGCAGAGCAGGATACTGTCAGCATTTTTTGCAGTGAGTCACCAGCTTCACAGCTGCTGTTCTGAAATAATATATTTAATCTCCAGTTTTTCCAGCTGTGTCCAAACAGACCACTGTTCCTGTGCTGAAATCCCTTCACTTTAATAGGTACTATGCACATATTCCCATCAGGAGCAGACTGCAGAATTAAGTCTCAGTCTGGCTGCCTTTTGCACATGTCAGGTTCTCATGGAGCTGCAGAGGTAAAAATTGAGAGAAGGGGAAAAAATTACAGTGTTGACACCCTCACACAGTTATAGCACATGAAAGTATGTGCAGAGTACTGGAAAAATATACTTAACTAATTTAATTTAATTTAATTCAGGCCAATGATGTCTTCTAAAGTAAAGCATAAAATCACAGAATGGTTTGGGTTGGAAGGGACTCCAAAGACCATCTAGTTCCACCCCTGCTGCCATGGGCAGGGACACCTTCCACTAGAACAGGCTGCTCAGAGCTCCATCCATCCTGGCCTTGGACAACTCCAGGGATGAGGCAGCTTCTCTGTGCCAGGATCTCACTACCCTCACAGTAAAGAACTTTTCCAAATATCTTTCTTATTGTACCGTCAATTTGAATCCATTCTCCCTTGTTCTGTCACTACACACTCTTGTAAAAAGTCCATTTCCTCCTCAACCAAGAGCAAGTGGCTGTTGTGATCCCATCTCCAGCTCCTTTCTTGCATAGAAAAAGCAAGTTCCATGCACAGACTCTGTTTCCTTCCATCTCACAGTCTAAGTCAATGAGGTTGTGGAGCACAAGGCTGGTGCCGGCGCTGTTCCCTGGGGGGTTGTGATTGACGGAGACAATCGGAGCCACTGATGCCAAAGGCTTATACAGTCCACTAGGAATATTTACTCTGCATTTCCTGTCTGCCACACAAGCCTTAAAACCTGTTTACTGAATGTCACTGTTTCACTCCATCAACACCCAACACAACAATCACACTCTCTCCAATGGGGATCCAGTGTTTGCTCCACCTTTCCTCCACTGAGCAGTACAGGTTAATAAACTGGGAAGCTACTCATGGCATCCTATCTATGAACAATCATCTCTTTGCCTTTCTAAATTTTGAGTTTCAAAATTGGGCACAATTATTTGATAAATCATTATTCACTTGGAGGACTGGTATTTCCAACCAGGTTTTAATATTCCTTATTTCTCAGTTTCCTTCTAAGTCATAAGATGTCTTAGAAGCCATGTAAAGGACACTATTTCAATAGTTGCAATCTCAAAAATAAGCACTCTCTCCTCATTTCTAAGATTAAAAAAAAATATTTAGACTCCAAATAAGCTAAATAGAACTGACAAAATATCTGCTGCTCTTTAGGAAGTTCTATGATACCAAGATTAAAAATAAAAAGAATTTAGAAGATCAGGTATTGCTGTTTTATTTACAGTTTCCCTTCTTATTTAAAGTGAGTGCTTAGGGAAATATGGAATTAAAAATCAATGTTCTTGAATGTCTACTGAAAACAAGAGTGTTGTGTTCAAGAGTCACTCCTTCACGTGTTTGTATCAAAATAATGTTATTACCAGTACACCAGCGCCATTTGTTTTCAACTTGGGGTTTGGGAGCTACAAGCACACGTTGCTGCCAACAGCCCCAAGCTCCAGTGGGATCTTGGTACATACTAGTGCCAATTCCATGTGTGAGTGCCAGGAGAAATGTGTGGGGTTCACTACCCATCAACAGCTTTTTGCTTTATGCTTTCTTGAACTAGAAGAATTCCTGATAATAAGCATCTGTAGGCAGATAAATGGGAATATAATTGACTTTCCATGAATAAAGCCAGATTTATCTCAGTCTATGGCTGTCTATGGCAAGCACAGACAGACCACTTCGTGAATCTGGTCCAATCCAGGCAAAAAATGCTGAAGGCTCTCAAGACAGACTCCCAAGAGGATGTGTGGATGCTTCAAAGCAGCAAAAGAAAGGCCAAGCACACAGCTTGGAGGCAGTGGGTTCTCCTGCTCTGAGGAGACCAGACCTGGGGCCATCGGTTCTCAGATCCAACTGAAGTGGCAGCAAATGAGAGAGAGGAGCCCAGCACCTCTCGCCTCCACCCCCACATACACAGAGCTATTCCAGCACACTCCTCCCCAGCACATACAGCATGGCCTACAGAACATACACCTCTTAACAAAACAAGGAGAAACAGAAAAAAATACAGTTGCAAGTGCTCATACAGCACAAGCTGGAACCAAGCCTTTTGGAGCCACTAATTATTCAAAAAAAGCAGTGATGCTTTCCTTTTCATTACCATTATCTTCCCCATCTTCCCCAAGGCTGGCATTTCTTAGTGCTGGCTGTAAGAGCAAGTTTAAAGGCTCTGAAGTGTCACTTCCCAGTTCCTCCCCTGCTCTGGTGCACTGACTTGGAAGGTTCCTTCACTTCAGGAACCCCCTGTGAACCGAGGCACTTCATGGATGCCAAAAGCTCGCTGTGATAGTACCGCTCCTGGGGAGAATCCTTGAAGAGAAAAGGTAAGGAAACCCCAGGAGCTGTGCTAATTGATTTTCCATATAAACAAATAAGTCATTAAATAAGCAACTCGGTGGCTTTACTGGCATGAAGTTAATAGCTAAATGCTCAAAAGGAATTACACTTAAGTCCTGGTTAACTCTTAAATCTATATATGCTGCTTATGCTCTAAACTTAACACATGCTAGTAAGGAATAACCCCAGCAAATGAAAATATGTATTTCCTGCATTCATGTGAAACAAAAGCAAATGGAGCTATTTGTTCTACCAAAACTACGTGTTTCAGAATAAACAACGCCAACTGTTTATATTTTAGGTTTGCTGGGGAAGTATTTCAATAAAAGATACTCTGCTTTCAAATACACTACACATGAAAAAATTTATGTATTAGGTTAAAAGTTGTCTACCAAAACAGAGCTCAGTGGCAGCCTGAGCCAGGGGTCTCTAATGCCCATGAGCTCTCTGGAGCACAGTGATATTCTGCATTTACTCCTCTTGGCAAATTTCCAGCGCTGGAGAGTCTTCACCAAAGCACTGGCTTGATCAACTCACTACAACCACATCACACTAAAATGCTTTTCCTCACAACCCCTCCTTTTAATCTTTTTCATCCCGATAATTTTCCAGACTCAATATCCAATAGAGAATTCTAATTTTCTATTCTCTAAGCATCCAAGACTCTCTTGGACAAACCACAAAATTCCAAACTACTAACCCCCTTGCTGACCGCAGTGTTCTACTAAATGCTGTTCTTCCCCAGTTCTCTGGCTTGCCTCCAGTTGCCAATCTCCATTTGCAGTGGCCCTCTGTCCCCCAACTAGCTTCTTTCCTGCAGCTCCAGCTCCTGCTCTCATCACTTCAAGCCTCAGCATCCACAACCAGCTTTCCCACATCACTTCCCCGGCAGTATTTTCTTTAACTCCAATGTTTTGTCTCTGCCAAGAGCTCAGTAATGACTCCCTGGAACGAACAACAGTTTTGCTCTTTGTTGTAGGATATGGTAGCCAATGTTGTATGCAATTCTGGGAGTCAGTCTCATAACTCACCAACAAGATGGAAGACAAACCACAGCAGCAGAGCAGCTCACAAATACATGTACGTTTAATACAACTCACAAATATATATATATATTTAATACATATGTAACTTCAAGAAACAGCTACAACCTCCTGATATCTGTTACAGTTTTAGGCTCAGTCTGTGCAGCCACTGGGAAACTGGGATGCTAGGAGGCAAGTACTGCTGACCTCAACTAATACCTATCCTAGGCACAGCCCAAGAGAGGGCAGTCCTGTCCTCAAACACTGGGAAAGTCACACCTTTTCTACTTAAGAAGCAATAGAGGAACAAAGAGAAGCCAAAATATGTGAATATTAATAATTCACATAAGTAACACTTGACTGAGATCCCATATTTCATCACCACTGAACTTCTACCACTATTGTTGCTGCACCGTCACAGTCTTTGTAAGGCCAACATACTTCAAAATTGCAAAAGACATGCACAAAAAAAAAGAGAAGAAAAAGCAGAATGTTTCTTCTGTCTAATATTAATAAAGTTTCTAATATCTGTTTTCATTCTAAGCATCTCGAGAATAGTAACTTTTATACAAAACTCATTAAGAATTTTTAATTAATGCAATAACTTCCAAATATCTATCTTTGGTAATTGCTACTGTATTACCAGTTCTTCATTACTTGAACAATTTTTTTCATTGACTGCAACAGCAACAGGCTAGGATTATAAATTTTTTAAATACTGGGGTATTGGATTTTGAAGAATTAAAACCAAATGGAGAATCTTGGGAATGCTGATGAGATTGTTGCTTGGGCACTCCCTACAGATATTGTGTTCCAACAGTAGGCAGTGGGAGGATTCCATTCAATCCAAGCAAGTCAGTAAAGGTGGCATAAAATACAAAATGTCTGTCTTCAACTCCCTGTTGCTTGGGCTTGGTGCTCAAATCTTAAGTCTTATAGATGACCTAAAAAAATTACAGCAGTCAAAAGCCATTAGTAAATAGATACAGAAGGTATTAAGAAATAAATTGTGTCTAAGCCCTAGAGGATTCCCCTCTGCTGTGAAATCTTTCCAGGACTGGCTTGGCAGCAGAGCACCAACCATTCCCAGCTCAGAACAACCCGGGATCCCAACAATCTCTGCTGACAGAGGAGACCCTCAAGGGCACCTGGATGTCGATCCCAGAAGACATCTGTTTACTGCAGGATTTCTCAGAGGTTCACTGGCCTGCAGCAATCCCCACTGGACTCAATGCATCCATTTAAGAACACTTATTTAGGCAGAATGTGAATTTCTGACACCTGCAGAGGTTCACCCACCATTGCTCCCAGCACTTCTCAAGGATGATGCTCTTAAGCAATCACTCTTTATTTTAGCAGCTAGGATTTTGACTGTATTTTCTAGTGAACAGTGTCCTTTACAGGTCTCCATATTCCTGGCAAAGAAGTGTGGCACAAACCTTGAAGAGACCTTTCCCTTTTTCAGTCTTTAGTGTGAAAATGGGGGAAATACATATTTTCTATGTGAAAACTTGTATTACAGCACCAATACTAAAGCAAAAATGACGATAATACATCAAGTTTAGTATGTCAAAAATAAAATCCAAGTTCTGTTCTCGTTTGAAATTCTGCAGTGCCTAATTGACTGGAATGGCAGAATAGGATCCATGAAGAGAAGCATAAAAAATAGAGGTTTAAATTACAGTTTAATTTATTACAAATTCTGTTTTATTTAACAGTCTATAAACTCAGGCAAAAATTCTATAAGTTTGGTTCTGTACATTTTTTTAAATTAGTTTCTAGAAAGATTGTGTTACACAGAAATTCTAATGAATTATTTTTTGGTTGAGCTCCTCCTCTGTTACCTATCTCAGATTTTCTGATCATTAGGTATTTCTCATGCATGTCGGACCTTTCATTTCTAATGCTCAAAATGATCAAGGAGCCTGATGTTTTGTCATTTATTTTAAAATTAAGATGACCCTGAAAACTAGCTCAGTCAGTCATTTCTGTACAGCAGTCCCTTATCATTAAAGCAGCAACATTTTCCCAACCTCCATAATTAACCTTTTTGTACAAGTGAAAGCAATAGCAATCTATCCTTTGAAAGCTCTTCTGGGTCTATTTAGCACAATTCTCTCACAACTGAACAGAAATAAGCCAGCAAAGATGAAAAAAAAAAAAAAAAAAAAAACAAACAAACCCTGAACCACCCTGCTTAAAATAAAATTAGATACTTTGTTCTATATCAGTCATAAAAATATCGCAAATCAGAATTAAAACCTCATTTAACGTCTTTTTTTTCCCCCAGGTCATAAATGTCCTGCTTTATTTTTCATCACTACGCACTCATCAGTTCCTGGTAAAATGTGTATTGCTTTCAGCATAAGATTATTTCCCCTTTTATGCAATTGTTTGCTTCTACTCCCTATTCAAAAATCTATTTTTATTGATCCACTCAGTGGCACGTTGTTTCCCACAAAAAAGGAGAACGATGTCACGCTAATTCATACAAAGAGGCAAGTTCCATGGCTGTATCTGCCCTTCTTTTCCAGAAAGGATATCCTGGGTTTTTCTGTTTGAAACGGGGAGAGGAGATGACGATAAACACAGACTCATCCTGTAACACTGGATGCACCACTTAGGGAGAAACTGCAGCAGGAGAACTTGGGCTTAGGTTGACAGGCATTAAAGCAGAGGGCTGATTTACCCCAAGAACTTGGCTCTCATGGAGAGAGGCAGGACAGTAAAGCTGGCAGAGTTTGATGCATCACTTCAGAGCTGTTGGCGCCTGGGACTGCAGAGGTGCTCTGACAGAAAAGCGGAGATTGACGCCGGGCAGCCCAGGGCACGTCCATGAGACATTCCAGCCTCGTTCCACAGCCTGCAATCTTGCTTGAATTACCAGGATAATTTTCAATTTTCCTCTTGGAAAACAAGCTACAAACACAGGAAATTATACCTACTACCTATATTTTAAAGTTAGTATTTGAAGACCTACCCATTTCTTATAGTTTGGCTGCGGGCCTCTATTTCTGTTGCTGCAGGGAATGGAAATACCCAATGTATAAATTTGCCACAGTGGCAGAGATGAAACCTGTGTTTGCAAGAAGAAAAGGAATCAAGGTCTTGGCAGAAGGGTTTTTATTTGTTTGTTGTCTGCTGTTTTCATTTTTCTGGCAGCCACATGAATCAGATGAAGAGTTTTGAACACTGGAATAAATCTCAGCAGAGATACAGTGAGCAAAAGCAGGTGAAGTGAACAAAACTGAAATTTAATCACATTTCTATTACAATCAAGTATGCATTCACAGTTGTGTACAACATATTATAAAAACACACAATGAGATAAACTGTGATTTCAGCAGTGTAAATAGCAGAGAAAATGCATTGATCTCAGGAGAGTACTTCTGGCTTCTCACTGGTATAACCGAGAAGAATTCTGAACAACAAATGCTAATTATATACAATATAATCTGGCAATCTGTACAGCCATCACTGAAACTCAGCTCTGATCACCCTGCCAGGAGGCTCATTGGTCTGAAACTATGCTGCAGAAAGAAATATAACCCTCTGGTTTTCGTCAGGCAGCACGTCAAACTTTGATTCACATTAAAATAAAAAGCATCAATAAACATGAAACAAAATATCTACATTCTAGTTTGCCTTTCCAACTCAGTTTATGGATAAAGTATGATTCTGTAACATAACGACTCACCAAAACCACAAAGAAAAATATCCTGCAAATTTATTTTTCCATCCTCAATTTTACATCAATTTGCTGTTCGATTAGTAGAAGAATGCCATTAAAAACAAAGCCCATGTAATCAAATTAGGAGCTGATTTATTTCTAAATTGTATTCCTCATTGTTAGAAAGTCAGCAACAATAACTTAGCTGACATATAGAGATAATACCCATTAAGAAAAAACACCCGTAAGAACACCCTCTAAAAAACCCTAAGAATAAGTGGGCCAGTGTAGGCAGGCAATACACCCAGCTTTTGAGATTTTTTCCTTTTCCTTTATCTGAGCTGTAATACGCATTTATTCCCAGTTTATCAAGCGCTTAACAGGCAAAAACAGCCCAAAAGATTAAGACTGAACCAGCCGTCTTTATCTCCTCAGTCCCCAACTGGCTTTTAACACACTTAGTAAAAGCGAGTGCCTTGTCTCATTTTCATCAACTCAAACTGGAATCACTGTGGTTTCACTGACACATGAACTACTTTACAACCTAATTTCTCTTACCTTTAGAAGGAGAAGGAATGCCCTGGCCTGTGGAGACTCCTGCTTCAATCCCATGGAAAGCCCCTCCCTGCCCCATGGGTGCACAGTTGACATCCAGCTTCGAGCCCAGCAAACTTGGTAAACTGCTTTTTAAGCACACTGGACTGGCATTTTCAGGTTTAATTGAAATCTGAAAATTAATTCTAATATTCACATTTCCAGACTTTGTCCAAGACAAGTGTGGAAAACTGTCCTGCATACATTCTGATTCAACACCTGCTGACTCTGATGAGCAGAGTCTCAGCATCACCCCTGAGATTGCTATGCAAAAGTACCTCCTTCTCTAAATGCATTTTAACATCTACCCAATGAACTCTTCCTCAAAATCATCTGGTTTGAACCCGAGGTTACAAGTAAACCATAGTACATGTGATCATTTGTTGCTCCTGACACCTTCCCTTTTTTCTTCACTTGAAAAATTGATCATCTTAATACCAAAGAAAGTTTGTATTAACATAAATCTATTCTACTTAAGCACTGGCTTGGACAACGAATTATTAAATCTTGACAAAAAGAATATTTATGAGATACAGAAGAGCCTTTTTGACATAGAAAAATCAATATTTTTTTTTCCTCAGAATTCTCGGAATCATCAAAAAGGTAATATTTATAGACAAAAAATCCTAAGGCAATGACAAGTGTGGCATTGTGTATTTCTTAAGTCAGTGCAATAAAATAAACAAGAGAAGAAATTAACTCTAATGAAAGAGCCAATAATATGTCACAGGGATGTGTTATTTTTATATACTGGGGAAAAAGGGAAGAGGTCACTTGTTTCCAGAGGAGATGCTGGTACAGGCACACAGAGTCACACCCACACACTCAGCTTCAAAAACCACACTGTAATGGGGCACACAAAGCTCCTCTTACGGGATTTGTACCACCATGTTTTGGCACTAGACATCAGCACAAATCCATACTGTCAGCATATGTGCAAAATGGCCTAAAATCTCTTTCATTAAGAGCAAAACCTCCCCTAAAACCCTTTGCCTCACATACAGACCCTGAAATCCTGTCTTGCAGCACACCCAGGACAGCCATGTGCTGCATCTGTGCTCATCCACAGCTTGGGAAGATGGATGTCTCCAGAAGTTATTTAATTTTCTAGGATGTCTTACACACAAAACTGCACCCCATGATTTGAGCACTTGCCCTTCCTTCGTGCCCAAATGAACCCCCTCAATTTTTGAAAAACCCAGCCAAGCTCATCTTCCTATATTCCAGTTACCACAAGCTCTGAAACAGGAACACTATTACTTTCCTCGTACTTATTTTTAAAGGTTAATTAATGTTCATACAACATCCTTCGACGACTAAATTCCATTATTATAGATTTGCTCATAGATCAGTGCACAAGACAGCAGATTGGCATTCTTTGCTTCAAACTGATGCACTACAGGAGTCAAAGAGTATTGATGGTCATGGCTGAGATGCTGTGGAAGACGATGTTGAGAACTGCATATATTACCTTTCTAAAGCAAAGCTGACCCTTGCCAGCTCTATTGATCCTCCAATAAATTCACCCCTTAAAAATCAGAGGTGAAAAAACCACCTAGTTTCCTCACTTCTAATTCATTTTGCCCTTATTTCCTTTTGCCTAATATATAGTTTAATGATTTTAAAAGGTACCAGGTACTCAGATTATGGCTATTTTTCAAACTTATTGATTTATACTCAGGTGAATTTATGTACAACTTTTCTTTGGGAGATCTGGACTTCTGCGAAATGCAGGACCACTCCCAAAATGGAAAGGGCAAAGGAGCAGCCCACTGCAAGCACTTGCCTACCACGAAGGGAAACAGCCCTTTTGGGAAATGACAAGATAAATCTTAGATCAGACAGCCTGTGACATTTGTAGTGTTTGAACTTGAAGGGAAAGAAAATTAATTCCTCCTGTTTTCACACACCAGAGTGACTGACGACACCTTGACTTTATTCCTAGATTTACTATTTGCTTTATTTCTAACCTGGGATAAATAAGGAAAAAAAATCCCAAAACCAAAAAAACAAGAAACTGCCACATGTTTCTAGAACTTACAAAAGGACAAAATCAAATCACCCTTAAAGGGATAGTAAAATTAGTTGCAGTGCTTAACTATTATTTAAAGGAAAACACTTGGAAATCTTCCAGTGAAAGGCATTAAGTACCAGAGAGCATTATTATTTTTACAGTGTTTGAGTGCATTCATCTGCCATTGCCTTTCCCTTTAGCCAAGAAAAGCTCAGAGGAGCTCAGCTGACCTAAGTGTTCTGATTTTTCCTCTTATGCTCTGTGGTTCTGTTCAGGACCATTATGTAATTTAAATGCTAGTTTTCATTGTTCAAACAAAACTGTACTTCTGAGATCCTTCTGGTAGGAGATTATTTTCATTTCGTTTTGTGGTAGTTTGAATTCTGGTCAATCTTTTGTGTCCTTTCTGTTTGGTGCCAGCTGCTTTGTACCTCAGCTGGCAGTGAGTTTTACATTCCAGGGTTATGGGAAGGGACTGTAGGAAAAAGCTCATCATCCTTTTGTACTGCAAAAGGAACAGTATTGCAACTGAGACAAAAAGAGCACACTTTAAAGACAAATATCAGTTGATAGTGTAGCAGAAGATCAAATTTTTTTAGACATGGACAAACCAAGCCCCTGGGAACATGCAGTACTTTGCATAAGAGGGCAGTAAATAATTTGGCACTGATTTATTCTAGGCCAACTTAATGCCACACTATTAATATAAAAAAATATTGTCACTGCACTCACCAAGAGTGATGGAATAGCAAAAGTATACATGGTTTAAAAGCCATTCCAAAAAGAAGAATTAATGTATAAAATTAAGAATAAAAGATAAGGAAACACTCAAAATAGATTCCTTTTAACTCAATGTGGAGTTGGATGAAGAATAGCACCATGACATTGTACCTGTAAGGGATGTCAGAGAAAAGAAGAGTTATTGGGTTTTTCTAGCTCTCTCTTTGAAAAAGATGTATTTTTCTTTCTGTCACACAGGCAAATGTTTACAGTTATCCTACTGCTTGTGATTTCAAATATGCTCAAATCAGAGTCTCAACTAACTTCAAAAGCATTATTCTGGCAATGACATTAAAAAACACATTAGGTACCTACCCAGGCACCTCCCCAGGGCAACAGGTTACCTGAGCAGAGTCCTTCCCACTCAGTTAATGAACCTTCCTAAAGGGTACAGCTGCTCTGTGCCCCTCTGGGCCTTTAAAAACCTTCCCTCTGACATCACTCACTGTTGCTATGCTCTAAACTGTTTTCAAACTCCAGCCATCGTTCTTTGAATCAAAAACCCATACACACAGAAGAGGTCCATGGAGAGAACAGTCTGTGAAATCCTGACCTTCTGATTTCCTCTTCAAAGAAAGTCCTGGATGATTGCAACGACTCCAAAATAAGCATTTTATTGATAATATCATGAAAGCCAAGTTTATGTTCTTTAAACACTTTGATGGAGCCACAAAACTTTACCTCCTTTAACAGAATTTCCTACAATACCCTAAAGAAATTCTGGTTTATCATAATTGAGTACAAAAAGGGAAAAAAAACCCTCATAAACACAATTGGGTGTGTGATTTTGAGTCTATGATTAAACACTAAGATGTATCATCTTGAATTTGTAAAATGCTGCCTTTCATACATCACTGCTCTTTCTCTTTAGATGTCAATACTTTCAAATGTTATTCACACAAAGCTTGACAGTGAAGCAATCATGGTTCAGAGGAAGAAGCAAAAGGGCCTCTGTGGCCCTGGCAAATCTGAAGATGTTTCATGTCATCTGAACCAGCCATGACCCCTTTCCCTGCTCACTGCCCCATGGGTGAGAAGAGAATCAGCTTCCTCGGAAAGACCATTTTGATCAGTTTACCAAACTCCAAATGCATGAGGGTTTAAAAAATACTGTTTACAAATCTCCTTTTCCCATCTACTTTGTTTTGCCTTAAGCCACTGACGGTTTGGTAATGGGGTTCAACCACAGTGGCCTCTAAAATCCATACGTGGGAGAACAGCATTAGGATGTTGGGATGTTCTTATAGCCAAGCATGCTGTGGATGAAGCAAATGCCCAAAGAATAAATCCCCAGCATTCATCTGCATAGGATAAATCAGAGATGTCTTATTTAGGCTAAAAGCAAGATGCAGGGATGAAAGGAGAAAGCTGGGTGACTTTTTTTTCTGAGTTTTCCTTACTTTCCATTAGAAATTGTGCCTCTCCAGCACAGACTGTGGCTGGCAGGGTGGAGATCTGCACACTGAAGATACAGAAGCCTCCCAGATGTTCAGAGGGTGCAGCCACTCTCAGCATCACCCAGCTCTCCTTCTTGGATCCATCCCATACTGAACAATAGCCAAGATTACACAGTGCAGGCACTTGAAAAAACGAAGCTTTTTTGAAAGGCTGTCTAAAAATTGTGAGAAAAAATGTTTTTCTGTTCTCTCATGAAATGCATCCTTTCCAGGATTAACATAACCAATCCTCTGCTCATGGGGAGCAGAGCTGGTCTGAGGTCACTAGCCTGTGATCACTTCTATTTCAGGAATCTGAAGAGGAGTGCATACATGAAAAACTTTACTGAAGTTGTGAACTCTGAAACTATCAGGGAAAGAAGCACTCAGTTTGCATCAGTGCAAATAACAGTTAAAGGAGAACTTTAATTTAGATTAATCTCACACAACACAACTGCCTTAAAGCAAATCTCTTATGCTGGTCACAAAGCACTGACAGATTTTGTACCCAAATGTGACCCTCGCTGTTAAATATGACCATCACATTTCTATATGCAATTTTGTAATTCATATGCTAATAGGCAGATGTACACATGGTGTGTCTGTTTTGATGGTAAAACAACAAACATTTCCATAATGGGAAAAAAACATCCTATATTCATACAAAGCAGCCAGCAGAAAAGATGTAATTCTTTCTAGCACTGAGCCACTCTTCTTCAGGAATGCTTTGAAAGGACTGGCATAATGATAATGAAATAAGAAATAAAAATATTTCTCATTCACTTCACAACAAGCCTGCAGATGTGGCAGCTTCTGCTCTTCTTTCTAGTTACAACACATCACACAAATCTCCTTTCTTCAGTTGTTTTATTACAATTCTGAGTACAGTTGCCACACCACGGGATCCCATTTTCTCCGGTTCCCCTCCGTATGCTGATGGCAAAGCTGTATTTTATAAACACTTCCCAATTATTTCCCTTGGGCTGGATGCGACACACAACAGTGAGCACTTAAAAGTTCAGCGTTTTCTCCAAGATCTGCAGCAAGTGCCTACATGAAAGCTCTCTCTGCAGGGCACAGGGTATTTGAAACATAGATGTCCTCGGCTCCCCACAGGATCTCTCATCTCATCTGGCCAGGGAGCTCGGCTCTCCCCAAACTGAGAAGGTTTCCACGTGCCTGGGAGGTGCCCCAAGCAGCCCAGCTCTGGTGGCAGGTCACATAAGGAAGAAACCCTCCTCCACAATGCTGGAGCATTTCTGTGCCTAAAGGCTCTGTATTCCTCGAATATTTTAATAACATCATCATCTGGTGCAGTGAATAGTAACATCACGTTATGCTGAAATAGTTATTTCAATCTGCATGACCCTGTGTGTTTGCTTCTCACCAGACAAGGAAAGCACATCCCACACAGGTATTTCAGCTGTGCCACACCAGCTGAGCTTGGCAGGCCTAAAAGGAGATCTGGATCTGGAAAAACAGTGCATATCAGAGGGGAAAAAAAAAATAATGCTGACACCAGTCTCAATTTGCACCAATAATTCACATTCTGTTTTGCACTGCAAGGTAATTCGAGGAGCCAAAATAAAGTATTTTAATAAGTCATACTGCGGAAGTTAAACTGGTGAAATCCATTTCTTTATTTCACAACACAAGTACTCCAAGAGCAGCCACAGACACACCTCAGAACTCAGTGTCCTTGATGCTCCATTCAGACATCTCTGATGAACTGAAGTAAGTGCTGAAACCCATATATCAATACAAGAAAACGTCTGGGAATGTAAGGAAATGTTTACAAACACCCAGTCCTGTACTCCCATTGTTCTGAAGGGTAACGTGCATCTTGCAAAAGTAAGTGATCTGCAACAAAAGAAACCTTTTTTTTTTTTTTTTTAATTTAGAAAAAAATAAGACAAATCTTTGAAAAATACCACCAGATTGTAATGGGTATCCTTTTCTACAGAAAAATCATATGCCAGATGAAAAAGGTGTCTAAATGTGGAGACCTCTGTTACAACACCTGAGCTTGCTACAACAGAGATCAATGGTATTACAAAATCCCATTTTGGGACTCATTTTTTGGGCTTGCAAATTATCCTGGAGCATTCAGTAGCCAAGAGTTCAGAGCTCGCCTTTGATTCTCGTGGAAATGAGCAGCAATTTTACATTCAGAACAAGTACAGCATATGCACAAATTTATCTTCATTATCAGTCTCTTTTCAATGACTCCAACAGTTGAAACATGCCAGATTTTGGGCTTATTTATGATACTCATGAGAGCACAGATATGCAACTAAATATTCTCATCCGCATCACTGAGACATCGCTAACTGCATTTCTTCAGTTGTAAAATGGGAATAATAATGCTTAGCAGTCCACATTGCTCATTTAATGAAATAATTAACCAGAGACAATTTATGTCCCAATTTAGGTACTCCTTATAACTACAGCAGAAATAAGAGACATAAGTCATGGCACGGTGTCTCCAAGGTGATTAAGTGCCACTGGCACCTACTGAGGCACAGTGCCAGAACAGAGGGGCCACTGCTCAGGTTGTGACTTTGAATCTGAGAAGAAAAAAGAAAAAAAATCAAGGCCACTAGTGTTAGCAAAGAAGCTTTTTCATCTACATGAGCATCTCAATGTGTTAAATCAGCAGAGGCTAAAATTATCGACTGCTTGACCTTTATGCAGATTAGAAAGTTTCATGCAGACTCAACTCATTAGGCTACAAAGCTCAGCCTGAAGACGTTACTGGACACTGGAATGTTTCACACTAATCAAAATGTTATCTGTAATCAATCGTATTTCCAAAAGTCTACAGGGAGTTATACAGCTCTACAGAGCTGTGGCTGCCCCACCCCTGGAAGTGCCCAAGGCCAGACTGGAAGGGGTTTGGAGCAACCTGGGATGGTGGAAGGTGTCCTCATCCACAGCAGGGGATTGGAATAAAACCATCTTTAAGGTCCCTTCCAACCCAAACCATTCTGTGGTTTTAAGAAATGCAGCTTTTGACTTGACTTTGGTTGGTTGGTTTTAATATTAATTTTTACAAGAAGAGGAGAGTTAGCAGCAGGAGAGGCTGCAGAGCCCTCGAGGGTACCACACAAGGAGCATTAGGGCGCATTGACCCTCATGGCAAGCTAAGGAAACACAGCACTTACTGAATAAAGGTCACTGCCCAATGTCACCTCAGCTTTGCCTTCCAAAATTGCCAGGGCACACATTAAAGGACACGTCCATGCACATTTTCTTTGTCCTAACCCTCATCAAAGCACTTTGCCAAGGCTAACCTGGAACTCATCACCTAACAATTTCTGCTTCTGGTTCTCTGGGAGCTATGTACAGCTATGAACTTTAACACAGGAATTGAGGGACATTTCCAGAGCCATTAGCATAACATCCTTGCTAGGATCCTCAAATACCAGAATTCTCAAATGGCCTTTTTCAATTGTAAGGTCAGAACAAACATGCAATCAAACTGCTAAATCTGTCATGCACAGGAGCCACACATCTGTGTTCCTATGGAAACCACTTTGGTTATGCTTGGGGTTGAGATTTATCCATTTTTCTGTTGTTTTACCAGCTCTCAAAACTCACCTGTTCATCCAAAATTTTCAGCTTCAAGGGCTGATCTCAGTACTGAGAAAAAGTTCTTTGAAGCAGGCAATAAAACAATGGCTTTTAATTAATGAATATTGAATGCACAATGGTTTGGTTGGGATTAGTGCTTGTCTGAATCTGAGAAGAAAATGAATGCCTAAAGTTGGTGATTTATAAAATCTTGTCTGAGTCAGTCTTGTCCTCACACTTCTCATCTGCACCTTCAAAAAGGACATGCTGCTACTTCAGCAATTAATTTACACAGCCTTTACTTCTCCTATTTTTACTGCAAGCTGACTGCTCAGACAGGATTTTCCCCCCCTCATGTACCCATCTCACCTGATTTTCCTTGCTACATTTACAGAAAAGTCTGTAGACATGTTATGCTTCACAAAGCTTTTTATAAGTGCAAGAATTCATATTAGTGTAGCTTGGGAGGACTGAACAAATTTAGCTGAATCCAGCAACTGACCCAAAGGTGCTGTCAAAAACTTAAAACCTGAAGTTCTTTAATCTTCTAGATGAACATACCAATTTAATGTTAAATGGCATTCTTCTCAACTTCCATAACACCCAAAAGAAAATAAAACCTGTTCATAGGAGAGTACAGGTTCAAAATGAGGAAACATTTTAAATCATTTCCATATGGGTGGAGTAAGGCCATCACTCTTTAAACAGCATAATTTCATACCATTAGTTTTGATTATAGGAGAAGGATTTCTGATATTTGGATTACCAAGAAGTATTCATTAAATATTTTAAGATTTTCCCATTACTACTATAGTAATAAATTAGACAGGGATGTCTAAACAAGGGAACAAACACTTTTAAACAGATAAATTCTGTAGTTAGACATTAGTTATAAGTGAATTTCCAACTTATTAACTTAAAATAAGAAGCAAGAAGTCAAAACAAGATTGCTGTTATTCCAAACTATGAATACCATCTAGCACATGCAGACTATTCCAGAACATAAACCTGGCATATCTCAACCTCTACAGGCTTTCAGAGAAATTTATTAAAATTTCCCCCTCTCACTAGCACTCTATCCCTGGAAGGAATAATATAATTTACAGACATTTTCCCATACCAGAGAAGCAACTCCTTCTCCCAAACATTGTGGTCCTTAAGCAGGCCCCTCAACTAGGCAGAATTGTCACTCATCAGCTTATGGGTATCTTACAGCCATTTGTTGACCCTGCCAAGTGTTGTTTAGGAGAGTCTGCTTTTAGTCTCCAGTTTTTCTTTTTATCCCCCCCCCCCCATTAACCCTCAAGTTAATTACTACCTCTAGTCCAATGAGAAAGTTGGGGACCCCCTTTAGATTTTGCTGTCCAAGCGCAACAGGATAAACTTTGCTACACAGCCTTTAATACAGATCCAAGTACACCGTGTCCTCTGCTTCACATTCAGAGTATTGACGAGTGAAATTCAAGGCTCCCTGTGCCTGAGGGTCAACATCGCTTCTGACAAGCCCAGGTTGAAGCTTCATTACTGAATCTGAACTTTTCCTGCCAGCTTTTTTTTTCCTTTTCCAACTGTTTTTATGTTGGCAAGGCTCAGTGGCTTTTGCAAAATTTCCTGCAAGGATCAATGTCACTGTGCAAAGCAAAACCTGTCTTCCTCCACCTCATCAAACCCCTCATCATATCCACCTTAACCAGCTTTGCAACCCAAAAGTTGGGTTTCAGTGAAAACCCAGCTCTGAGGCTGACATTACCATGCCATCACTGTATTATCACCTACCCTAAGTGTGTCTTCTAGCAATTACTGCAGTGGTTAGAAACACTTTCTCAGGCAAAACAGATTTTCTAAAGAAAAACCTTTCGTATTCTGAAAATTTCCCTTGCAAATTTACATTGTGGCTCTTTCTTGAACTTTTGATATTTTGTGCTATGCAGCAATAATGGCTTGCTCAGACACCATAGCTTGCACAAATCTTTTTCAAATAGACCATGATTTAGGCTAACTGTATGTATGTGTGTATCTGGCCTCCATGATGGGACTGCTTCTTCGAGAGGCCCATTATCTTGGTGCAATTTTAGTCAAGTTTCAAAGGCTTCTTTCACAGATCCCGCGTTTCTCAGTGGCTGACTAATGTACCTCTTATTTTTGTAAGTACATAACAGGAAAGGTGTTTCAAAATCTTCCCAAGAACTATAATACTACTTGGACCCTCCTGTTTTGGAAATTATACACTACTGCAAGTTGGGACAGACCTCCGAAAGTCCTGATCCAAATCCCTTGCTCAGAGGAGACTTAGATTCAGAGCTAAATCTGTGCCAGAGCAGGACAAGTTTACTACTGGATGTTGCTAAGGATGAAGGTATCATAGCTCCTCTAGGCAGTACTACCACTGAAGCTTCTCTCATGGTGAAATCTTATTTTTCTAGCTGGAATGTCCCTAGCTATGATGAATTCATGACCACTTCCTAATGTCACCAAAACCAGAGAAAGTCTTCTCCCAAACTCAGGTGGAAGCACTACTCCTCTCTATCCAGCCCTTCACTGCCCAGGGGCAGCATTCAAACCACTGAACTCCATTTTTCATTTAAACATGCATATTACATTACATATTGGGGGAATAATAGTTCTATTGCCTTTTGTTGGTGTTTTGGGGAGTTTGTTTGTTTGTTTGTATGAGACCAGGCACAGGTTACCAACCACCATAGTGATAATGCTTTGAGACAAACCATCTCTGCTGCTATCTTTCAAGCAGACTGGGAAAACCCTTAGTTCAATTATTTTTTATTATTTAATGAGCATTTTACTAATTATTACACTGATGATTCAGAACTTCTAGGATAATTTGTGGATTGTTGACAAGAAGTGGTAGAGTGACTGTTACTACTGCCAAAATAAACTAAGAACAGACTCAGATGGATTTCTAGGACACAGTGCCAGCAGTTGGTTCCACAAGTGGAATTTTGTCATCAAACACCAAAGCATCATCTGATACTACAGGTACCTTTTGAGACAGGACAACAGACAGACAGCCTAAGTCTACTGGCCTCGCAAGAGTAAGAACATGGACCAAAATTTTTAAACCCAGAACCC
>VXAC01007577.1:420321-447628 GCA_013399225.1 Rhipidura dahli | reverse complement strand
AAAAAAAAAAAAGTGTACAACCAGTGGAAGCAAGGCTGGGTGACATAGGAAGAATATAGAGATACTGCTCACCACTAAGGAAGAAAATTCCTGTGGCCAAAGCTCAGCTGGAGTTGAAGTTGACCACAACTGTGGGGGACAATGACATTATTTAAATGCACTGATAACAAAAGGCAGAGCAGAAATAACACTGGCCTTGAGAATGATAAACTTTGAGTCGGTCCTGAGCTTGTGCAGGATCTACTGCTCCACCTGGATCCCTCTAAGTTTATGGGGCCTGACAGAATTCCACTGAAAACACTTAGAAGAGCTGGCTGATCACCACAAGGCCTCTCTCAATGATTTTTGAACAGTCTTGGGAATCTGGAGAGGTCCCAATTGAGCCAACAAAGGTCCCAATTTTCAAGAATGATGACCCTGGAAATTACAGACCCATCAGTCTCACTTCAGGGCCTCGTAAAGGGGCCCCGCAGAGAGGCTGGGACAAATGAGAGGGTTGGGCAAACAGCAGCTCTACAAAGATCAACAAAGACACCTCAAGTCCTGGGAGCAGTTTTGGGCACCACAAACATAAAAAAGACTTTAAGTGATTAGAGAGTGTCCAGAGGAGGGTTACAAAGATGGTCATGGCTCCAAGGAGCTCAAGGAGTATTTGGACAACACACTCGGGCACATGCTGTGATGCTTGGAGCTGTCCTGTGACAGGCTAAGAACTGGACTTAGATGATCCTTAGGGTCCCTTCCAACCCAAAATATTTTATGATTTCATTCTACAACTCTGAATTATTTTCTTTCACAGAATCATAGAATCTGTGATTATTTTAATTATATCATTTTAGGCTCAAGAGGTGTCTTAAACACACAAGTTATTCCTCCAAGCAGTGATGGAGTCAATAAATTAAATACAATCAGCCCCATGAATGGTTTTCTTGAATTAAACTGAAATACTCCTCTGTCTTCAGGCTGGGCATCCCATTACCACGCGCAGGGCAAAGGAAAAATGACATCTCAAAAGGTTCTCCTCTTTGTCCTTGACAGAAATGATGGGTCTAGAGGAGATGTGTGTCAGCAGGATCAGCTCTTGCTTTCAAGTTCAAGGCATCACGATGACTGGGAAGAGGATTCCTTAAGATCAAGATGTCAAAATACTCCCATTGCTTTTCTTATTTTGCTTGTACTGTTCCTTTGATTGCTTTTGTCAATCTATTGTTTGTGTTCCCCTTGGTGTGATTCGCCTCCCATCATGAATCCTCTTATATTCCAGTCTTCTAAAGAGAGTATTTTGCACCAGAGGGAACATCTTTTCAGGCAAATTTTGTTGGATTTAAAGCCTGCCTATTTTGATCTTTGAATGGTGCTCAGATCTTGTTTTACATATTCTCTTTGAACAGTTACATTGTTTTGTTCATTTTTTCCTCATTTTATTTTAATCTCCAGGTATTTAAAGGTACCTAGAAGTCTTTTTCTGTAATCATGCAGAGTGGTGGAGCAAATACTCCATGGTGAACGTCACAGTTAACTTTCCCAATCAAAATGAAAAGAAATGTCAGGACTGGGTTTAAAGCCAAGGACAGGTACATGTTTTAACATATAATTTCCCATTGGACCACAGCACACAGTGCTGTCTCGCCAGTAAACACATCCTGGCTGACACTTTTCCTTCATTAGGGAAATACCACATTTTTCCACCAATTAATAATATTTCTATGCACTTCTTCTTTAAACTTTCTGTACCTACTGGACAAAGCGTGGACATTCTGACACAGAAAAAACATTCTCAAAAAAATTGTAACAACACTACTGAAAATCTTTTTTTTCTCTTCTTTCTCCCCCTAAAAGCGGCATAAATTACTCTTCAGCAAATAACATCAATTAGCAACAGAAGTAAGATGTGCTCCTATGAAAGGACATTATCTCCCCTTGGCTAACATGACCTTTTTAAAACCAAGGTAAAACTTTTAATTAAAATCTGAGTTGCTTCTACGACTGTCTTAAAACTAGGAATTTTTCATTAAATTGAGGTAATTATGAAGTACCAAACATGCCAGATTTAAAAGTAGTTTATATATATATCACATAGTGATTCATATAGGCTACATAAATTTGTATAACAAGCAGATTGATGTAAACATATTTTATTTAAAAAGTGAGACATTAAATCCATGTCCATTTGCTTTGCTGCATATTGGTTTATGAATAAAATATGTTGTTGCATGGCTGTTTTATTTGCTTGTATATAAAAGAGGGGTTCATTTATGACAAATTGATTAATGCATATAATAAGTTGACTTGCAGTTGCAGAATATTAAATGTGGCAGGATTGCTTTTGGTTTTGTAAGTCATTAATTTTTTGATAGCCATACTAGTAGGATTTAAAACACATAAAAATCTATTTGCCTTTCTTTAACTGCAAGTAACAACCATTAGAGTTGATAGGACTTCTGTATGTAGCTAAAGTTTTAAAAAGAAATTCTTACACTTGCATGAATTAAAGGGGGAATAAATAGAATTTGAATCTTGTAAGAGATTTTGGGGTAGCTTGGCAGCCAAATATAGAAGAAAATATTCAAGTTCATAAGACATACATATGTAATATAACATTTCCAGAACAGGTATGTGTTGCACTTCTTATCCAGGTATTCCATCATAATATTAGGCATAAATGTTGTGATTGGCTTTATTATGCACATTTTAAATGAACTTTGAATCTCATGTCATTCTTCTCATGCTCAGGACACAGACTGATCGGGGAAAGGGTATTTGGTAGGAAGAAGGGAACAGGAGGAAGGTTTCTCCTCCCTCCCCAACGTGGCCAAACTGCAGAGAGCACAGCAGTTTACAGCCACCTCACAGGTACAGCTGCTTACAGAAATATTGGCTTTATAAACCATTTGCACCACAGCCGGCTTTTGCTCCATCTGTGGTAGAGCTGCTCATGTCCAGTGTGGAAAAGAACAATACAAAGAGCACAATAATGCATTTTATTTATGAAGCCAGAGGACCAGAGTGCCAGGCATGGGGCTCTGCCCAGCCAGTGAGGCAATTTCAGTGCTGGCAATGGAGCTGAGGTCCATCAGAGCTCCATCTGCTGACATGGACAGCAAGCTCAGCCAAAGCTGAGTTTTATATCACAGAATTATCACATCCATGATTTCCACAGATCTTTCAATTCTGTCAAAACTCTGAGCTACTGACTAGTCACAAAGAAGGGAGTAAGACCAATTTTTTTCAATGGGAGATGACCAGAGGAGAATTAAGAGGGGAGAAAAATGGGGAAGAGGCACTCCCCAAAAACCAACTGCAGATTTCCTCTTTGACAACCTTTTCCATGCATTTCAACATAAGAAAATATTATTTATGTATGTTTTATATCTATATTTTAGCAAGGTGAACACAACAGTACACAGAAGATTTACAATTACATACATTAAAATATGATGGGCAGAGAGCGCTCTTTCAAGTGTCGTAACATTTCAAGTTAGAAAGAATGGCAGATTTGAAAATACAGCCCCTGACCAATTAATACCCATTCAATCTTTTCAAATGTTACATTTACTTTTAAACAAATATATATTTGCTGAAACACAAGAGCTCTACTGACTCCAGTGAACTCCTAACCAGAATAAATGTATCTACCCTGAAGCCCAAATATTTCAGCCAAAAAATCAATGCTTTTTAACACAGCCAATAAAATTACATCTGAGACAAACTATTCTTATTATAACCAATACGTTTCCCCTGGAATGTATGTAATACTACTGAAACCAACTTGGAGTCATTGAAACTGACTTAAAACTGGTTAAAAGGCTAAAGAGAGGGGAAACAGAGAAAAAAAAAATTACTAGTGCTCCAAACCTTACTATGTTTCAGAAAACTTGGAATATTTTTATTTTCTTTATACTGACTTTAAACTCATTCATCTTGAAACCATTTTATGCACTGTCAAAACTCCATGTCCCCGCCCAAATAATATTTTAGATCGTAGCAATCTCATTTTAATCAGGCAACATACGTCCTTAATAACACAGAAAGCAGGATGGTGCAGAGGGCGTCACACTACTGCTTTTTTTTTTTCCTAATTTCTCTTTTTATTATTTTAATCTTTCTCTGGATTCTAGAAATTTCATTAAAAGCAATCCTCCAGTTCCTATCTCTATTGCCTGGTTGCCATGTTGTGGGATTTCCTGTGATGGGGCAAGGACAACACTGAGGCCAGTGGGAAACAACACCTCAACAGCAGAGCCGGCAGAGGATGTTGGTACCTCTGCCTCACATCCAGCAGTGCTCACTAAAACCAGCCTGAAGCCTGTCTACACTGCCTGGCCACTTTGTGCCTGATTTGCATTTTAAACTATGCTGGAGAAAAGTGCCACTTTTGCATCACAGAAAACATGAGAATTTTTTTTTTTAAGAGTTTTTTGAAAAACCTGATCTTTATCTTTTTTGTGTTTTCTCCTCATAAATGAGCCAAGATATAAAAACTTGACTACTAACATCAGCTATAACATCAGATGTAGCTCCATACTGACTGATTAGATCATCCTAAAACATCCTTCCTGAAACAATGTGTACTCCCTCTAGTGTCCACAAAAATCCATTCCAAATGGTGACTAAAATGCATGAAACCAGTTGTAAAATAAATGCAGATGAAAATTAATGCATCTTGAGAATTAATAGTCACTGAATCAAATCTCACCCATTCGCTTTTCAAACAGGAGCTGAAAACTGATGAAGAGTTAAGGCTGAATACAGATCTGGTCTGGAAAAGACCCACACAGCTGGGAAGAGAGGACTGATTCAGTGCTTGTCCAAAAATGTATCTGCTAAATTTCTCTTTGGTCACAAATCAGTGCATTTACCCTGATATAGCAGTCAAGTAATTTGCCTCTGAGAAAACCACTAACGCTATAAATTCACAATTAGATTAAAATCAATTATTTAAATCAAAGTTTTCTGCTTGTTGCTTTAAATCAGAGTTAAATCACTTTGATTTCTGTCAATTCACCTTACTGAACCCTTTAATCTTTAAGTCGATGACAAAGCTGCCATTGACTTGGAGTGGACGGTTCAAAAGGATTCCCTTAGGCTGCACAAACCAAACTCCTGCCTGGTTTGCCAGAATCATGTGCAAACAATTATCAGCCCCACCTGATAAATTAGTTTTATAGACTGACATAGACAACGTCAAGAATTACACCATCTCATGCTTTAACACTCAAGTAATGCGCAGGCAGAATCTCTGCCCATATCACCTCCTGCATGTTTATTTTCACAAGCCCTGCTTCAAAGCTGACTTGTTTTTTTCTTGGCATGGATATCCGGATCCAGCTCCATGTACACATCACTCTGGTTGGACCAGTGCAAAACTCTGTTTACACCAGGTCAGGCCCCATCTGTCCACTCATGGAATACTGGTAGGTCAGGGTCTAAAAGTTTCCTGCATTTGATTTGTTTATTTCTGGGGTGTAATTAAAAATGCAGCACTTTTAATAAAAAGCTGGATAATGTTGTGCTGTCATTGCAGTGGAAAAGAAAGATCCAGCATCCATTATTCACAGCTCTCTTTGAACTCATGGCTGGATTTTGCCAACATATTAATTTTCACTATTTTTTTCCGAGAAAAAAGAAAAGATCTTTGGAAGAGAATCAAAAGTAGTGAGCATACACAACAAGCACACATGCAAATCAAATCAGAAAATGTTTTCAGCTAAAAAAGGGCTGCAAATAAAAACAGAAAGGCAATTTAAACAATCAAATTAAATAATCCAATTAAAACAAACTAATTCATATATTCCTATGGGTGTCTTGATGAGCTCTAAATGGAGGCCTGAGTTAACTGAAATAGTACCATTAATTTAACGAAACAAAATGATTCTTGCCCCCTCCTTCCCCAAAATGACTGTTTTGCTCGAAATCCCATTTTTATATATTTGAACAACTCAGTTTTTAATAGCCATTTCTAAGCATCCAAAGGGCTTTTGTGACCGGTTACATCTTTCTGGGAACTGCATGCAGGTCTGATTAACACTGATAAAATAAAATCAGAATCTACCACCCATAATGAGGCAATTATCTTGCAAGCTAAAAATAAAAATGAAAAATCCAATTAAATGACTTCATTCTCACTAATACTGACCAGTTGTTTTTCCCTGCACTTTTGTCTCAGAAAACATGCACAAGTGATCGTGTAATTTGCACCCAGAAACATGCTTGTGCTGCTGTATATATACGTATTTGGAATCTAATTTCACACTTTATGGATCGACATTGAAGAAAAATGGAGCTCTATTTCAATAATATTGCTTTTTTTACATTTTCTTCACCTCTTCTGGGAAGCACCAGCACCAACAGCATTACCATATGGCCAAGGTGGTCAAGAAATCAGTAGCTTATTACTCATGATCACACCAGACTGCAGATGTATTATGTAATTTGTCTTTACAGGTCACATTATGATGACCAAATTGGCATTGTCCCCATGGTTACACCTTGATTAATTCCTGAATTATGTGCAGAACTTCAGCATAAGCAGCGGCTGGGCAGGAACTCAATGTAAACAGGGGACCCTGCTTAACTGGGATATCCTACTGAATTATCCTTTATTGTACCACCAGAAGGCTATTAATTGTGACACTTTCAATAAGCTGCATTTTTGAAAGTGAACTAGAAATCACCACAGTGATAAAGCACTCAGAAGTTACTGCTATATCAGTGGAGAAATACAAACACAGTTATTAGATGTATTTTTAAAGGAAGACTTGTTTTTTCACCCCATATGATTTACTGCACTCACAGTTTTTAAGGTGCTGCCCGAGCAAAACAAATATTGTGCTTACTTGGCGAGGAAATTCTAAATTGCTGACGCCAAGTATAGCACACTAAAGACAAAGCTATTAGGGTTTTAAAGAGTATAGTGGGAAATAAACAGCTAACCACAAAAAGAACAGCGTGAGATGGAAGAGGTTCATCAACCCAGTCCGAAGGCAGGCTGGTCCAGGAGCAACTGGGAACAGCAAATAAGGAATGGGGGTTTGTTAGCACAGAGCTTTCCACCATAAAATCATGGGTGCTGTGTTATAAAGGAAACCTTTTCAAAGCTGCTATAAAACATATGTCAGAAAGACGTGAAGACTCACACAGACACATTGGGGCCCTCCTCAGAAACTTCTGCTGCCCCAAAAACATAAAAAGGGCAGAGGAAATAGGGGCATGAAGAGGTAAAAGAAAACAAGGACAAAGTTCATCTGGTGGATGCCCTCTTTGTCTTCCAGCAGGTTTTGCTCTGCATCTGTGCAGAATCAGATACATGGATTTGGGCCAAGGAATACACAGTTATGATTTTATTGAACAATCTTTATTGGTGGAGAGGGGTTGTTAAACTTCCACTTAAGAGCTTTTTTCAAAATGTATTTTAGTAAAAAGGCTGAGGCTCCAGGGATGGTTATTCCAGGATAATGCAGGAACTTTACAGAGCCAGAGTGAAGCTGCTAATGTAGAACAAGGAAGAAAAAAGAAAATACTCTCAAGAAATTAAGGTCGTCTCCCACCTTTCATTCATCCCTTTTACCCTAAAACTACCTATCTCACCCTAATATTTTTTTGATTCAAGAAGTAAGGACTCTTCTGGCCACTTTACACACTGCAGGTTGAGTCAGACTTCCCACTCTTCCCTGTAATCATGCTAAGAGAAACCTGTTTTGGGGGGGGTTTTTTAACATCTACTCTATCAGTTTTCCAGTCTGTTCACCTTTGGACCCCCCTTCATCACCAGTTAAGAGGTGGCATTTGAAGTCTGGCAGTTCCTCACATTCACTGAGTGGGTGTCTTGATCTTATCCAAAGACAAGTTTTTATTTATCTGCATGCTCTCTTCCTGAAAGCATCGTATTTCCTACACCAGAAAACCCCTGACTCAACATACACCCAATATACATCTCATACTCTTTTGGTAACTGATCCTCCACTTAGGAAAGAATTCAATTTTACAGGTTCAAGAAAAATCAGCTTGCAAAGACAAATTAAGTGAAAAATATATAATACTTGAGAATGCAATTGTTAAGCAGCCCCCTCATTTATGAGACTATTCACTGAATAATGACTTTGGGAATATCTTGTGAAGATGAGTTTTACATGTTTATTAGCTGCAAATTCCGAACCTTCTCCCTCACAGGAAAGAGCTGCAGTTGCAGATTTGTCTTTAGTTTTTGTTAGTCATAGCTTACCATGCCAGGGGAAGAGGAAGGAATTCTTAATCTGCTATGACTAGCTAAGAACAAAGGGAAATAACACAACTGAGGCACAGGAGAGCTCACTCTAGAGCCCCAGCAACCTGCCTGTGCTCAGCAGACCAGACGTAAGGAAACCATGGGGAAGAAAATCCATTTCCAAGCAGGTTGCAGGAATAAGGATGCCAGGTTGAAGCATAGCATGTTTTCACCGTATTTATTTTCAGGTTTGTAACTAAAGATGGTTTAAGGACTTGGCATGGGAAAGACGAGAGCTCCCCCAGGAGCCTGGCTTTGGGCTCACGTGGGCACAGGCTGCTCTGGAGAGGGTTCTGCCTGGCCAAGGAACAGCTTACAAACACCACCTCACCTTGAGGAGTGGTGGAGCTTGGGCCTTTTTTTAGCAAGCAACCGAAACAAACGCAATTTCCACACAGGCAGACTGCCTCTCCTGGTGGCCAGGGCCAGGAGAGGCCTCTCCTGCCTGAAAACGAGTTATAAATAGCAGCATTATTCATGCACCAATAGCAGATATTCCAACATGTCTCAAAGACAGAGTGACTGCAAACCAAGCCAGAGTGATACACACAAATCCACAGCATTCCTAAAATAACCTCTCTTTTGTAGCTCTTGGACAAGGAGCAGCTGCATCTCCTGGTACAGCAGAAATGTCAAAAGCATCCTCCTCTTTATCCACGTGGATGAACTTGCTAAGAGAAGCTGTGCTGCAGGAGCAAATCAGGTACAGTTTCAAACAGAGATTAAGTGACTTTCACAAGCTGGAAAGAACACTGGAATAAGGGGAATGAAAGGGAGGAAAGATTAAAAGAAAGGTGAAGAGGTGACCTCCTTTGATGAAAAAATGAACAGGTTAAAAAATATGAAGAAAGCACATCCAAAACCCAAAAGCTCAAGCCTTTCCAGTAGTATTCAGACAAACCTCAAATAGGAACAGATTGGTAAGGCTTCTGGAATCAAGAGATGTGATTTTTGTGAAATACTATTTAGTGATAGTTAATATTCCAGACTTACTTGGCAAAATGTTTTTCCTCTCACACTTCAAAAAAGAGTATTTTTAAAAGCCTAACTATTAGTATACACTTTGTATAAGCGAGACAGACTTATGAAAAATAGTTTCTAATTAAATAAAAATCAACAGATGGCACTCTATAGGCAAGTCTTTATTTTCCTCATTTACTATATGGCTTTGCCTGAGAATTCTTGTGTGATTTAAAGAGTTTGCAATATGGACACGACAACTCTGAAAAAGTCACATGACATTGTGTTTAAATTGGATTGTCCCTAATAACGTCATTAATGACAGATGAAAAATATATATACACAGGCAAAATATCCGAACAACTTGTATTTCCTAATTTTTACAAGACTCACAATTTTTTCAGTCATTGAAATTGTAATTATCTTCTGCTAACAAGGTATTTTAATTCACATACACAAACACAAGACTTGCTGGTTGCAGCTACATGTGCAACTTTGCACAGCAACCACAGGACTATTTCTTGTTAAGTGTGAAGTGCTGGAACTCACTGTATGGAGTGTTAAAAATTAAAATATATCAGTAAACTGAGGTGCACTGAGATTGCATCTCAGTGAGGAACACCAGGAGTGAGTCTTCCTCACCCCAGCCCCCCAAAGCAAATTAACCTTAATGAACTTTTTTTTTACATGACAAGTACAATTTCCGTCTAATTAACTTTACCTTCCCTAACCCTTGGCTGGAAAACAGGATGGACTGGGCATGACTTCTGGAACACAGAGCTCGGACACAGAGGGAGTTTTGTTCTGGGCTACACAGGACACGATTTCAGCAGTGTTTTCTATCCCAGCAACTGTCAGAGGCAATTTCAGCCGCAGCAGCACTGGAAGAAGCCATTCTGGGAAAAAAAGTCCCATCAAACAGTACTTCAGGCCCTACTTTGTGAATTTTTAACTAGCACTAAATTAACTCCACACCCCTCCGGACTCCCCCCCAAGCCATATCTGGGGGTAAACAATGAGTACAATAACTCAACTATATGTTTTTAGTTGGTTATCACAGATGAAAGGTGATGACACCACAACTCAGAGGAGCAGACTGACATGTAATTGCACAGGTTTTGTCCTTGTGCAAATAAGGCACAGTTTACTGTAGGTTGATTTTTCTCTCTGTGATATCTGGATTAGCAATTAACATTTTAATTAAAGATGGATTAACAAATATTAGGAAAATTATGTCTGGAACTGTTTAATTTAAAATCCACCACATATACACAGATAAACATGTCATTAAGTGCAAGTCATTTTCTGGTCTGTTTAAAAACGATACGATTTATGTCTTTGAGAGACAGAATAATAATTTGATATTATTGTACATGGAGATAACTACTGAACAAATATAATACATGAGGAATTTTATTTTTTAGAAGCTGTATAATTACCATTAAGTTTTAGATGTTCATTTAGTGGGAGTTCTGACTGCAGTTCAAGCTATAGACTAGTTGAACTCAGCTAGGTTTAAACAGAGCATGGTGGTGAAGGAGGACACATTGTTCTAAATGTAAATTTTATTAGCAACAACATATTGAGATTTCTGTACTCCTTGTTCCATTTGCGGTTTTTTGCCACGAGAATAAATCACAGCATGCTTTCTGTTCTTGCAGCAATCTTTGCAGGGAGAAGCCAGAATCTGCACCATGTGCCTTTCACTCTGCATCTGGTCTCCTTTTGTCGAGGCACTCTGGGTGCCGGGTTTGCGTTTTCTGCTGCGTTTCTCCGTGAGGGTAAAACCTCCTGGTCTCCATCTCACCTTCTCACCAGAGAGGACAAAATTATGATCAGAGTGTAAGTGGCACTAATGGCCAAGCAAGTCAAATAGAGAACAGGCAAAAGAGCATAATGTGTGGAATATTTGGAACTATTTACTGGTCATTAAAAATACAAATAAATTGCACTTTCAGCTTGGTCATAGAAAGGAACTGGGACAAGCACACTTATGGCAAACAGTATTATCAGAACCTGCAAAAAACTTAACTGTTCTCATCAGCATCTTTTGAACCAATCTGGATATAGCTGAATGATTTTGCATTTGTAAAAATTTACTATACTTGAATGAGTATTAAATAGCACAATACCCACAATGAAGTATTGATTTATAAAGCCAGCCTTTTTACTCTTTAGTCCCAAGGTTTTAGCTTTCAATAAAAAAGCCTTTCAGAAAAAAAAATCCAGATCTTTTTAGTGCACCGTTTCTAAAGCAGTAGCAAACAAAACAAAAAATAATTTAAACCAAGTAACTTCAAAACGGCAAAAGTTTCTGATTATGTAGTTGGTGAGTGTCTACCTGGGTTTACCTTCACTGACATGAGTAGTGATAAAGAAGTTTATTTCCAACAGGTGGCAGAGCACACACTGGTGGATAGAGACACATTTGATGAGAAGCAACTGCAACAATGCACAGCTAAGCAAACAAGAAAAGGAAAGGGAAAAAGACTTTTCATCCAGGCCAATGTTTAAGGCAATATTTATATAGGTCACGTCAGATTTTACTGTGACTCCTTTCTCTATGTCAAAGTCATCCATCTAAAAACTCAAATTCAGAGCTTGGAAGGAAGAGGAGACTCAACAATAAAGTCTCTTGTGTCAATAAACCAACTAGAAAACACTGAGGCAGCAGAAATGCATTTTAGAGCTGCTCATTTGAGTTTAAACATGACATTTTGTCATTTGATGGGCAAGCAACAACAGAGCAACACTCACAAAACAGAGTGCTTACTCTGACACCATCCTTCTAAAGGCTGTTCCAACATTGGAATAACTTTGTTAAACTGTGGTTAGGAGTTTTACTATTCCTTTATAAAATAAAATACTAGTTAGTCTTTGTCTGGACCATGCCGAGGTTCTAAGCCTTGGGCTTGGAACTGCCTTACCCACATTTAACTGTGCAAAAGTTGGTATTGAACAAGAAGTTAGACAGTGTAGAAAGGTCAGGATGGTGTGAATTGGTTCCTAAGAGGAAAGGCTTTCTTCTCTCCTTCCCAGGGAACCTCGTGTCTAGAGCAGACAGCGGTGGCGAAGTAATACAACCTCAGAGTCTTTCTAAAAAATACAACTGCATGATTTAACATCTTTGAGGTACTGAGAGTCATTACACAGCCTGGCCACAGACCACAGACCAGCTCCTCTGCAGAGGCAAATCCTTGCACCCACTTTCAAGGCTGTATCCCAACAGGAATGTTTGTATTCCTAACAGGTGTCTGAGTATGCAATAAACAATTTCCATCCATTGTGATGTTCCCTGATGTGAATTTCAGAAGCACAGGCCCCATACATTTCCACTGTAAACACTGTAGTGTTTGCACCTGTTCTTTCTGTAAATGTTTTGACTTGTCCTCAGAGCAGCCTTTGAAATTGCCAAAGAACCAATACCTCCTTGTTTCCTTAACTTGTCAAGTCATTCACTGTTATTAACATTGCAGGAATAAAAGCAGAAACAAACACAAAAGTTCAGCTTCATTAATGGGAGAATAGAAATACAAAGTGTTGATCATAAATTACACCAAAAGGGAAGTTCTAAAATGCCCCTGCAGAAGTTGCTGCAATGTTTTGAGGGGAGAGAGGGTATTTCGAATTGGCACATGCGCTGCTTGAAGCTGAGCTGTCATAGCAACAACCTCATTAAAACACCCCTCTTGGGAGTGCTAACCTGTATTCCAACTGTTGGAAAGATGTCATTTATAATGTGACTTAATTCAGTTAAGAGTCAAAGTACAGTAGACAGCAGAAAAGTGAAACTGCTAATTTAAGGAATTCATAAAAGAACATGAAAACCATATCAAACAGCTGTGAAAAATCTAGCTTTTGCTCTCGACATTTTCCATTCCCTGAAACCACCACCACTATTTCAGTCTTAAAGCCCACAATTTACAAGTTATTGGCAATTCCTCTTTCCTCGCCACCATCCCTTTAACCAGGGCTCTAGATGTGGATCTTTTCTTATCTTTTTCTACCCCTTACACAGAAGGCATCGCCATCTCAACTGCTTACCCTGTCCCCAGCTCTCACACTGAGCTTTTACCCCAGCAACTCCCACCCCATAGACAATCCCACAGCAGAATATGCTCTGCTCCTTTACTGCACCATCCTCAAGGCTCTACCTTCAGTGTCTATCTTTCCCCTAGAATAACCCAAAAATGACAATTCAAATGAACATTATGATCCTTAGAAAGAAACATCTGCCAATATCCAGAGCTGCCTGGATATGATACTCATCACTTCTCTAATGGAGTGGCTGTGCAGAAGCCGAATAAATTCATGCATATTTGGATTTAACTTTTAAAGATCTATGATTTAATAACTAATTGACAGCAATAATGCATCAGTACAATACATTTTGGAAAGGCCTTTCAGTTTTTAGAGGAGTAGAGATAATTGTAGATGAAAAATGAAAGAAAATGGCACTGCTTAGTAAATGAGTCGTTAACCTTTCAACCCAAGAGCTCCCGCTGGAAGCCTGACCAGAGGGACTGCAAGAGCTCCAGCAGCTGCAAGAGAGAGAATAAAGTTAATTCGATAGCTTTGGATTTCTTTTAGTTCTTTTCAATGCTTCCAAACTTCGTCCCCATCTCCTCAAAACAGTTGCTTGCCACAGCATTTTATGCATCACGAGGCAGGCTCAGATACTTCATCCTCTGGTAGATGTCATAGGGAAGGTGAGCTTTACATATCCCATGCCCATAACGTGCTGTCTGCAGCATTTTAAGCTAAAACACAAACCAGTCATTTAGTGTCAGTGCTTTGGCCTTGAGTGACAAAAATCACAATTTTCCCTTTATACTTGCAGCTCCCCAGACAGGAGGAACAATCTCCTCAAAGGTCAGGGAGCTGCAGCCTGCAGGGCAGCATTCCTCCCATGGGAAGCTGGGAGAAGAACAGCAAACAGCACATCACACAACCTCCCAGTTTTAACTTCTATGGATCCCAGCAAGTGTCTGAACTCATGATCCATAGTACTCCCTCTCACTCAAGATTGCTTGGACAAATGAGTATCTACATAAATATATATATATATATATTTAACCTCATTAAATCTTGTAAGGCCTTTATCCACAAGCTTGATTCAAATATTTGGAGAAATTTTAAGACTTGCAGCTCTATATTTGGATCACAGCTTACAGTGTTACTGCTTGGAATAACAACATAATACAGAGACTAAGCAATAAAAGTACCTGTGACTTGCATAAAATAGGTTATTTACATTGGGCTCCTGGTATGACTTCAGTTTTAAAAAAAATACTGCTCATATTTGCACTGATCTCAGTAATCCTACACTTACCAAGAGATACACACAGACAATTATTATCTTCTGGTGTGCTGGTTTGTTAAAACAAGCCATCTCTGCAGTTCAGGGTATGGTTTATCAAGTACACATGGGACAAGACATTCTGTATTTTAATATGCTTATTTGCTAACTGTTGGCAGAATTGTACAAGAGTACATTTGCAGCCAGTTGCAACTTACAGATTTTACAATAAAAAGGGAGAAATATTGGCCAGATAGTTAATTAAATGGCACTGAAACAGTTTTTTTTTCCCCTTTCACAAATTCCAGTTAGTATTCCAAACCTGCCTTAGGTGCCCCAATGACATGAAAACCGATAAATCTTCATTTATTGTCAGTAGATTTCTAACCTGGCTGTTTTAAACAGCATGATGAACACATTTTAACAGAATATATTAGCTGTGCCAGTTTAATAAGAGGGAGATTGATGAAGCCTTTCCTTTCTTCCTCTGCACAAAGCACAGCACTCAGGGAAGAAAATCCTTCAGATTTTCCTTCTTCAGCAACACCTTTCCCTTCCTGGGACACCATTTCTCCTCCTTGGGCTATTACTAGCCAGTCTTCTCCAGAAGAGGTTTCCACTGAAATTCAAGAGGGATCTCAAGCTTTACCAGCACCCACCTGATGAGAGAGTGGAAGGAAAAAACCTCAGCCTCGAGGGCTGTATTACTGTGCCCAAACTCTGCACAGGTTTCCCCTCCCTGTCTCCCTCCTTGGGTTCAAAGGAAACACAAACTTAATGTGGTCACCTGGCCCTGACAGGGAATGAGGCCTGAGGAGGGGGCACCCTCCCCTGGGGAAGAGCCAGGGTACAGCCCAGGTGGGCCAGTGTCAGAGCTCCATCCCTGACCCCTCACTCCAGGACCAGCATCATCAGCACCACCAGCACAGAAGGCATTTCTCAGATCAGCTTCTCTGGCATCAAAGGGTTACTAAGGACAAAGGAAAATTTTCTTCCCCACTCCGTAACACTTAAGACTACCCAAAAAATACAAATGCTCCATTTTTTTTTTTTTAAGGAGAATACTTAGTTCACATTTAAATTTGCTCCAAGAACCAACCCTATTCTTGATGTCTGCATCACTCACATGAACTACCAGACCACCTTTCTCGACCACCAGCATGGGAGAAGCAGGAGACAACCCCAATTCTTCCTGAGGTGTTTTACCTAGTCCCAACTTCTCAGGTATTTTCCATTCAAAATAAACATAATTTACCAGGTTTTCCAAAACTTTCCCCAGCCCCTTCTGTAGAAAAGGCTGCAAAGGGAGGCAGGAGTTGTGACCTTGGCAAGTGTATGAGCCCCAGAGGTCCAGTAGGAAGGACATGTTTTGAGAGGTGTTTCTCCCCCAAGTATGGCCATGGATACTGTTACTGGCTAATGAGATTCATACTCATACCTCCCACTTACTCCTGAAAGATATCCTTTTGGATGCTTTGTGGTCCAACAGAATTTGACATCTAAGAACCTGTTAGTCTACTTTTTATTCCTCTTGTAATTAGAACAAATGTTCAGGTTTTTGAGAGAATTAAGAAAATCAATGTTAATGAGCTTTTGGACTATGATATTAGATGGTTTCAGCCCACAACTGCAAAGTACTCTGGCTTACTTTTCCAGGGTTTTGGGTTTGTACGTCGGTTTTAAACACCAACAGATTTCTCAGGGGAACAAAAAAAAAATGCTAGGTCTTTGGACCCAAGGTGGCCAAATTGTAAAAACACAGTTTATACCAATAAGTCACACTCCTGCCCCAAAGAAGAGAGCTCTAAAGAACAGCGCACTCTACCAAATGCAGTTTTGAGGTATGTACTTACATTAAATATAACCAATTGCTTTAAAGGGCAACCATTCCCACAGCACAAAGTTCACATAAATTTTCCCACAAGTCCCAAATGCAAACACTATCTGCAAAGTCCACACGCTTTGTATTTCACCAAAGCTTTGCAAAATACATTTAGCATAAGAGAAAACAGAGTGGAGGTTTTACTCTTCACTTCATCTTTTCTGACAGAAAGGTGTCAATAGAAAGGTGCTGACAGGAAAGCTGACTGCAGCCCATGCAACTTTATTACTGAAGTATGGGGGGATTACTTGGCATTATTGAAACATCATTGCACTTCTGCTGTGACTACTGCTGACTTCTTTTTTCTTCCTCCTCACAGTGGTAGTGATTCCTATTTAACCTTCAGTTATTTATCAGTGGGGAGGGGGGGAAGCGGGGGCGGGGAGGAGAATAAGGCAGGCGAATATAAAATACACCCGTGCAGACTTGAAGTCCCACAGTGAGTTACCATTCATTTCTCTAAAAATTAGATCCAGATCATCCATGAACTCTTCACTAATACACTCATTCCCAAAAGAAAGTGCTTCAAGAAGCCTCCTGTATTTTCAGGAAAGAAAGAAGAGATGTTGATTTCCCCATGGCTTATCAAAGACAATACCTGCACATACCAAATGTTGCTGCTTAACTCCTCATGTATTCAGCCACACAGGCTCTTTTTGGTTCAGAAGCAATGCGGAGGCTGTTAGGGTTTTTTGGTACAGGACATGGCCTTTTTTGCTTCCCATCAAATAAAATAACGCTGTAATTTAACAAGTAACCCTCTGCCAATCACTTCTAGTTTTCTAGTTTCCCTGTAGCTGCAAACCCCAAATGAAAGCAGCATTCAAAAGGCACCTGTACCATCAACAGCTGTGACTCCCTGATGAGCTCTGCAGCACCTGGGCTTCTGAAGCTGTACGGGAATTTTCCAGGCATGAAATGTAAATTTGATAGGAAAAAAAAAAAAAAAAAGAAGAACTAAAAAGAGAGAGATGAAACTATTCAAGGTGAAACCAGAATTCATGGGGCAAAATCAGATGCAAACCAGTAGGAGTCAGCACTCTGCTTGCCCACAAACACAAAGCCCATGGCCACCTTATGCTTCTCAGGTGTCCAATGAAATACAATCCAAGATTTCCACTCAGGTGGGGCAACTTTTCCACTCAGCATAAAACAGGATAGCAAATGGAATGAAAAAAAGAAAATTTCTTTATACTAGGGAGGGGAAATTACTTGTGTGCATGCACAACCAGGCAGTGGTAACCAGTTCAAGATGATCACCCTGAGCAGACAGGTCTTTCCTTCCCGAGAATCAGGGGAAGACATCAGCTGACTTGAAGAACAAGCACTCTGCTGTGTTAATTTACTCCTAGTACCACACCAAGGACATGCTGTGCTATCTTTAGAAAAAACTGGCTACTGTGGGGCGAAGCAGACTGTTGATATATTATGCTCTGACATTTTTCATTAAGATATATAAACTTGTGGAAGACGCGCTTGTGAATTTGCATATTTGCATCATGCTTTTCATAGACACATAAACAGCCTTTAATGCACTTAAATTACTTTGAGCTGCTGGATTAGCAAAGGGGATGCAGTGGCAGGATCCGAGTTGTGCCACACCTACCAGCTCTCAGCACTGATTTTATGCAAATGCTTTTAGTTACGCTCCTAAGGCTCACAGCCTCTTATTAAATTCTCCTGAATTCTGAAGTCTATTGCTGGTAAGTCTGTAGAGCAGCAGTCAACAGCAGAATGGCAATCACAGGCAATCACTGAGTTTAGTTATGTTACAACTTTTTGTGAGGCACTTCTGACACAGTGTGATGCCACCGTGGGAAGACAGGCCACCAATTAATGTAAATCAGTGTGGTTTCATCAAGGAGCATTTAACAATTCTAACTGACATAGAATCATAACATGGTTCATACACTCATTACTGAACACCACTAATTGGTGTGGGGAGTTATGCTGTTTTCAGAAAAAAAGCACAGAACTTATGAATTGTTCCGAGAATATTGCACAGCAAAGGTAGCAACAGCATTAGGAACACAAGCAGGCTTTATCCACTTGAATGTGCTTTAAATACTCAGCCTCACAGTTTGTATCAGAGCCGTATTTCAGAATTTAGTCATCATCTGTTGACAACCATCTGCTTCAAACTTCTTACCGCCCTAAGAGTGGCCAAAATTGGATACTGACGGAGAGAATTTCTGCACAGAAAGCAAACTATTCACAGGACAAAATAAGTGTCAAAGGCTGGAGACCTGGACACACAGGCCCAGAAACCCAAGTTAAATAAGAAAATTTCAGAAATTTACGTCTGACACTCTCCTGCAATACTACTGGAGATGCAGTTCACAGGTCCCTGAAAACGCAGAAGTAGCAGATTAGCTGACACCAATTCTCCAGAGACGTATAATCTACAGAGTAAATAGGTAATATTGTGTACTGTCAACTCTGTTCAACTCACAGCCACTGTAAACCCAGAGAAAGAAATGTAACACAGCAAGTGCAAGCTGAGGAATTCATTCAGATGGGTCTGTACACACACACTGACCTGAATAGCTTGCTCCAATTTGAAGAAATGTGATAATGGGCCACTTGGGTCAAGGCATGAGATTCTGCCAGCTGAAAAAAGCCCTGGTACTCCTGGCTTTGCTGTACTTAGCACAGCACCTTTCATGGCTCTCCCTCTATAGCAAGGGATATATATATGTGTATAGGTGCAATATATTCTCACAGAAGTGGTTTGCAGCAGCCCTACAGCATCACCTGCTCAGGTGAGCATCCAAAACCCTGCCTCCAAAACACCTTTTTGCTCCAACACAGCTTTGCTTTGTTTCTACCAAAGGCACACAAGCAATTCAACCCAACACGCTGTCAGCTGGGACAGTGCTCAAGTTTTCACATTTCTATGATCCTGACCTGCTTCATCTCCCTTGCACAGGATTTAATGCTGCAGCCTTGTGAGTTCTGCCTAAGACTCCTTACTTTAAGATACCACTATGAAGAAATCATTTGCTGCTCACCATTCTTTCTGTAATCTAAATATAAAAAAACAAAAAACCACTTGGCTTAGGACATGGGCCCAAGGGGAACAAATTCCATTTTGCAGCCTTCCTCCACTCCTTGCCCTCCTTAGCTGCCACTGCCTGCAAATATCCCTCAGAAAAACCAACTTCAACAGTTACACAAAATAAAACTATTTTAAACCAAGCATTTCTGATGAATTTGGAAGTCAGGCCAGTTTCCCTCCAGGAGATATATGGCTATCAGCACTGGAGAACACACAGGCTTGACCTACCCTCGTTAAACTTTACTAAATACTGCTGGAAAAACAGCTGCTTTAGGATAGGTTCCAAAAGAAAGTCAAGTGTACTCATCCTTGGATAAATCTGCAAAGATTCTGATGTGCTAAATGAGAAGGTACTACCTTTATAATCCTTCCACATCTTCAAAACCAATATACATTATTCATGAAGAAAACTGTAGTGCTTCATGTAGAAGACCAGCAGATTCTTCTGTTTTACAAAAAAAAAACAGGTTTAACCAACCTAATGACTTCCAAGTAGCAGACCATAAAAATCTTAGCATATTGAGCTGTCTGGAATTTTCTCTGATTTTCTGACCTCACAGGAAGGCAGTCTCCTTTCAAAAATCAATGTTTTTACATGAAAAATTATCAGTTTAACTTTATTAAAAATAACTTGTGCAATAACTCCTTTTCTAGAGGATTGTTACAAACTCTGAAAGAGAAGTAATCACACATTTGATGCACATAATTTAAAATTAGATAAGAGAAATATAAATGTGGGTTCAGTTTAAGAAACCCAGATGTAATTGAACCAAATATTGGAATAGAAATATTTCAAGAAATAGATACTTTTTCCATAAAAGTCATAGGACAATACAGACAGTATAATCTAATTAGAGGTCCTCTAATTAAGAATTTCCAGTAAAATTTTAATAAAATGGTCCAAAGTTCCTTTACACTTACATGCAACCTGATTCTGTTACATCAAGGACAAAACAAAGAGTCCATTGACTTCAGTGGTGTTGATGAAGGTCTGAAATCTATTTGTTTACAAAACATAAAAAATGTTTTCCTCCAGAGAAGAAAAAGTCTCATTGGCAAATGACACACTTTGATTTCATAAGAACACAGCTTTACACAAATACCAATATACTTCAGTTAAATCAGTGTGTGCTTGCATATGCAAAAGAGCACCCAACCAGCAATGAACTTACTTTGCCTTCTCCTCTTCTATCTTCACAGTATTTGCAAGCAAAAAGAGGCAGGTGTTTTGTGGAAATCTACCCATCGTGTTGAAAATTGCTGTGATTTTTCAATATCTTCTTGCATTAGTGTAACTTTTTCAAACTTGCATGTTTATGACTAAACAATGCTGCAACATTTCTCCAAAAAAAAAGATACACTGAAGAGGGATGTATGAGAAATGGCGGGATTTTGGTATATTCAGTGCTTTAGAATTACTCAGAGGAACTTAGCTTGAGGAAAAATACTTTCCTGCATGTTAAGCGAGGCAGAGACCCAAGTGTTCTACACCATATCACAGTCTCTGAGAACATTATAAGCAGTAGCACAAACTATTTGACAATATCGAAACTGTATTTTAAAAAATGTCACCGACAAGATATTTTTGTTTGTTTACAGGTAGGTAAATTACAATTATAAAGCTTTATAGGAAAGCCACATGGGAATTTTTGTGGGAGCATGTCCATGTATTCACAAAATAATCTTCTAGACAGAGCACCTCACATAAAAATACTGCATCTGCAGAGCATTGCATCAGCATTTGTCTTGCACACGGTCCATCCTCACCCCAAAATACCACTGCAAAAACCAAAACTGCACCTTTTCATTCTCTCTGTTCATTCGAGGAAAAACAAGAGTGAATCTTAAGAACTGCTGTTAAAACAGAGCTCTACAGTAGGAAAAACTTTGAGGAATTATAGATATTATTCTGAAGGTTTAGCTTTTAGCACTCAAAGTGCAAGTCATTTAAGAATGCCATGACCAAAAGTTACCAAGGGATGTCCTATAGATAATCAGGCAATAGACAGCCCAAAATACATGGATATTCCCAAGAAAAGGAAATAGCTACACCCTTGCTCCCGAAGCGAAGCTGAGTTTCAGCTGTCTGGCTCCTCTGGAAGGCCTCATCACTCAGCAGGAAGCAGCAGGAGAGGTGTTTAGGAGCATCAGGCGGGTTGGGAAGCGCATTTCAGGATGCAACGTACCATATCTAGAACTCGTAATGCTGTAATCTGTTTTTCCGCCTCAGAGAATTAGGCTGTATTTCTAACTGCATGGAAATAAAAATCTCCAGGCGCACCTCACTTCCAGACTGGCATTACATCATCTTTAAAAAGCCCTATTACTTAGCAGCACACTCTGCATATTGCAGTGCTTTGTTATTAATACACCATTGCAATTTATGGCAGAATGGTCAATAAAAATGCGTTTTCTAAAGAGACAAACAGCCTTCCCTCCAGCATCCAACCCTACCCTCAGATTGGCAGGGTTCATAACCACCACACATGGAGCCCAGCCTCAATTCTGTATTTACATACTGCTTGGGAAGCAATGGCATATATAACAACAAAATATAATAGGATCATATAACACTTTCCAGGTACAGAGAAAAATCTTACTCCTGCTATGTGGATCTTGCAAATTAAATCAGATTAATAACATAGTGAACGTATTACTGGCAAAAGCATGTGTTTATCTCTAATGATCCTTCCCAGTTCCCATTAAATCTAATTAAAAGGCACTGACTGAGTTTTATTGGAATTCCATTACTGAGGTCTAATCCTGCTCTCACACAGCCTGGCACCCAAGGAAAAGTGCTCTTCCCTTCCGCAGAGGCTCCGGAGCATCCTCACCAAAGGAATCCTGTTGGCAGGACCTTGGCTGGGCTGGGCATCTGATTCCAGAGCAACAAGTCCTGGTTATTTCTCTTTACCAACTGCTTAAAAATGAAGATTTGTATCACTTTACAGCACTGTGTTTTGGAACATCTTGGGAATTTGTCCTGTTATGGTCAACAACTGGCTAACTAGCTGGGATAAGTTTACAAATATTTTCATCTCTTCAAAAGAGATAATTTAAGGGGGAAAAAAATTCTACTTGTTTAATTAAAAAACAAACTAGTGGGTTGGACAGAAGGTGCAAAGTCATTATTTGAGTAATTGTATTTAAAAAAAAACCCAATTAGTTTTTAATTGCACTTCCAAATGTAAGACCTAGTTCTGCAATGTCTACACTTAGCCCAAACTGACATTAAATACAGACTCAATAGTCTGTATGACTCGCATAAAAGTAGCCAAGTTCTGCTATTTTCATCTTCACTGTTCATGATTAAGAATGTAGTGAAGAAGTGCAATTAAAATGAGTTCTCTAAGCAAATTTTTTTTAATTGCACTTGAAGAACAAGACTATTAAGCAACAGATTAATACATAAAAACTAGGAAAAAGCAGCAACATGCTGGGATTCCAAATATGCTACTGTAACAAAACCAATGTTCTAGTATCTAAATTGCCAGCCTTTCTAGAGAAAGCCATAATTCTAAATTCACGAGTTACGCTTACATAAGCCCTTAGACAATGTAAAATGGAGAAATCCCATTTTTTCAACTGCAAATAACCAGTAAAGGACCTTCAAGAAGGTGCTGGAGGAACACTTGTTCCAACATTCCAAGTGAAGTCAATGTGAGTTTTGCCACTTTAAATGCAGAAAGATTGGGGTCCATATGAACCTCAAAGATATAGCATATGCTCAGATTTACATAGCAGCCATCACATAGCTCTTCAAAGGAAGCGCGGTGAGAAGTGAGAGCTTCTCTCCAAGCCTTTGGAGGACAGCTCCTTCAACCTGCCACAGCTCCCGCAGAACTCCTGTTATAAATTAGTAAAAGGCTTGCTGCGGAACGAGTTTACACAGTCTTTTCACATCAAACACCTAGTTTTGAACTTTGAAATGCAGCTTACCCTTTAAATAGTTTGTGTGTTTCTACTGCTTTGTTTTCACTAAACTACAACTCTCAGAAACCACTGACCTTAAAAGAACAACCCAGGTAAGAGAGAACATGCATGCCAATTCACAGAAACCCACACACAGAGCCTGCTCAGGCTCCAGGAGTGCCAGGGGTTTGTGTGTGCAGTCTCACACTCAGCGGAGGGCAGGCAGACATCACTGAGTGCCTCCAAAACCAACCAGCCACTATAATTGTGCTTGTGGACATCTCCTACAATTTCCATGTTTAATTAACCCTTACGACACATCCTGCCAAGTACTGTCCCAAACTCCTTGGTATATTTTCACCCTCCTCTGTAATTTTGCCTCTCTAATGATAGCCATGTTCTTAAGTAGTTGTTTCTAACACATTTCCTAGGGGTAAATAAATAAACAGCAAAGTCACTGTGACCTTGGAAGCATCTCTCTTGCATGTCAGATACTAATATTTATTATCCATGTTCAAGCCATAACAAACTTAAATGTGGGAACATATACCTCTGTAGTACAGCACAGAAACAGCTTTTTTAGATTTTTTCAAGAATACTTTCCAACAGACGACCAAGCTGGAGCTCAGTCTGGTGAAGTACAGCAGTGCTGGTACACCCAGTTTCCAGCATTAAGCTGCTAATAACGACAGATTTGTATTGTAAAGCCTCCCGGTGCAGCCAGTGGCACCTGCTGTGGCACCTTACTAGGGAATGAAGGCCATCAGCTGTCATCCCAAGGAGACAAATTTATCTCACCTGGTTTGTTTCTGCTACAGGGGTGAGTAATCCAAACTCCCACCAGCCTAACCTTAAGCCTGAAAATTCCATTTCAAAGTAATTTGCTTCCAGCTTTCACTTAAATACAGTCAAAGGACACTGCAAAAAACAATAAATTCCCTGACAAGAAGGATGAAGACAGGAGTTTTGGAAGTGTTTTTGTGACTCCAGAGAGGAATAAAATTCATGAGGATTTGTTGTTCCTTCTTATAAACAGTTCTAAAATTAGAAAAAAAAATAATGTGTGATATGCCATCACTCATGAACTTGAGTTTTAACTTATGTGACAACATTTTCCCATCCCATATAAAGTCTCCCTTTGCAGGAGCATCTCATCTGCAAGACTTTGCTGAGAAGCTGTTTCACCACTCCAGCACCTGCCTGAGAGCTCCAAAACACTAAAACCACGCATGAAGAGTGGGAAGAAGACAGAAGCTCAGTGCTGCTGACAGCAGTGACATGCCACCAAAACCCAACACAAACAAGCCTCAGCACAGACAGCAAGTCGATTAATAATGAGCAATGCAACTCATTAATACTGGTGTGGATACACATCTCACTGACAACACCGAGATTATCCAGTCATTCCCATTATCTGGGGCATCTCTGCAATTTGGATCACCTCTAGGTAATCACACCAATTAGTATCCATGTAATGATGCTCACGGCAGCAGACACAAAAATCAAGGATGAAAAAAGGTGTAGGATTCTAGGCAGGGAGCAGGGTGAAGCTCCAAGGCTGGGAAAAGCTGTGGGAAGGAAACGCCCACCAGAACCACAGAGCGCTGATGGGACCTGAGAAGTTCCCCTGAGCGTCTGTAGGGAGAGCAGGTAACAAATGTTGTCTTCTCAGCTTCCTAAACTGTTTGCAGCGTTTTTCTCAGGCTCCTGAAATTCGTTTGTTGCAGCTATGCTGAGAAGGAGTTGCAAAGAATCTGGGTCCATCCATTTCCTCAGGAAGAACTGACTGAAGCAGAAGGAAAGGGAATCACCTCTTTGTGGCTTCAGTGGCACAACCTCAGCTGCAGCAGGACTTATGCCTTATCCTACCACACTCTCCTGGCTGGATTCCCTTCTGCTCGCTTCCCTTTTTCACCTCATTTCCAGCTCCCTCTCTTCATATCAATTTTTCTTCACAATTTTTTTTTATATACATGAAATTAGAGGACCTGTAACCTGGCTGAGGACAGACCTGATAAGCCTGGGAGAATTTAATTGTATTTTGAACCCAGAGAAAAGGGTTTCGATAATTCAAACTTTTCCCCCCCACACCTCCTTTTTCCCTCCTGATGTTGCCCACTGGTCTTACAGAAAGTGTTACCTCTCCCTACAGCACCTCACTAATATTTTATATTACCATGGCTACCACAACACTGCTATTAACACAATCCATGACATTTTCCCAATTCTCTTATTACCTATGGCGAGCCTCAGTGCATTCCAAATTTCAATGCCTTTCATATACATTAAGCTTAGCATGCTCCAGTGACTCAGAATTTTCTCCTGTAAAGGAAAATCAGCTTGGTATGGTCAATAATTTTTGGACTGTATCATAAAGTTTATCTGATCTGCAAATGTAATTCCCTTTCTGGATGCCTCATCCTGAATCCCTTTTAGGTTCAGACCACTTGACTTTTTTTTTTAAACAAAATGCCTTTTAAGTCCTAATTTGTGCAGTGCTGGGTTTTGATAAGACATGACATTATGATATGATGAGTTAGTTGATTCTAAGTAAATTTGATTTATCCCACTTTTGGAGCTGGTATGATTTACAAGGATGCTGCCTTTTAAGATGGGATTGATTTTAATATAAACTGACAGCACTTTTTTTTCCCCTTTTTTGGTGAAACACTGAATCAGAGCAAGGTAACTATGGAAAAAAAAAAAAACCAAAGGTAGAATTAAGCAAAATTTAAACACCAGAAATTAATATTCATGCATAATTGGCACTTGCTTACCACTATGAAGGAATACAGAGCGACAAATCAATTTCCAGAACAATTCCACAAAATGTTTGGAAGTTTGATTTTTATTCATAAGATCAGATGCAAGCTACAGCTGCTAAAATCTAATCTGACCATTCTGTGAATACCATGGAAAGTTCTTGAAATATTTTCCATCAAACAAGCACTACCACGACCACGAATCTTTGTAAACCAAAGCAAAAGCATATGTACCCTTCATTAAAAACTGAAAAGATTCCCTAAGAACCTTTCCTCTCTGGCTGCTTAAGTTCCGTTCTATGGCATACTATCCTCATTTCCTTGTAATATCCCTGCACCTTGTGATGCAGTGTTTTAAACATGCAAGTTTGTGATGCTGCAGCAATACTTTTCTCGTTGATAGGTAGTAACTTCTCATTTTCGCAGCATGAATCACCTATGTAATTCTGATAGCTACGTGGGAAAGGGATGGGAGAGGTTTGGTAGTTCGACTGAAGCAGAAATCTATACCCCAGACCGACTGTGCAGAGGCATCCGCACTCACCCAAACGAGTTGTAAGCAGTTAGGAAACAATTTAGTAGGTAGTGTGTACGTGATGGAGAGGAGCTGAATGTCTAACAGTGAGAATTCAAGGCTTTACAGAGTTACATTTCTACTGAAATCTACCTAACCCTCGCAGACTGCGTACACCACCACCCAGGGCATCTCATGAATGAGACCACGCAGTTTGGAAGCTGAAGGGCTACAAAGCCGACAGACAATTTTCTGGTGAGGAGGGTTTTCTACAGCGGTAAGAAAACCTGAGTCAGAGCAGCATACCGCCGCTCCCGCACCTGAGCCACACAGAAGGCGGACTTGGGCTATACTTAGAAAATGCCCAATTCAAACATCTCGCAGGAAAATGAGAGCGGTCTGGTGACTGTGCAATAAGCGAGACGAGACCCCGAGTCCCGCTCGGAATCGTCTCCTTTTTGGATAAGGGACTTCTCCGAGGCGGAGAACAGAGTTGGAAGTTCCGTGATCGCCCACCCCGCGGTTGCGGGACCCCGAGCCCCCGTGCCCAAATCCAAGTTCAGGCACTGAGACAGCGGCAACTCGGGGACACTGACGGGGGAACTTTTGGAAGGCTATGGGAAGCGGCGGGGGGTTGCCGGTCGCGCGGGCCAACGC